>JAUESO010000282.1:0-48112 GCA_030914385.1 Drosophila antonietae
TACGTAATCTAAATATTAAGGATACACAGATTTTGTAATTTTTAGATTTTTATGCCTCGATCCTTTGTCCTAATTTGAAAAAAAAAAACACTAAAGACTTGCAATTTGACAAATAGACTTTTTTGGATGCTATTATTATGTTCCGAAAGTTTGAAGATCGTCCATCTAGAAATTGAATTATAAGCGTCCAAAGTATATCCAATCCCACCCCAGGCCACGGCGCAGTTTGCAGTTGGCAGAGTGACGCGCTTATACGTGCGTAAAGAGAAGAATATTCGTTTTTTCTTCTTACTTGTTATACCCTGAACCCATTGAAATCAGGCTATACTGCTTTTGTTGAATGCATTTAACAGGGAGTAGGTGGCGTGTCCGACCCAATAATCATCACAATCGTCAGCATCAGGGTGACGAGCTGAGTTGTCTGTCTGTCCGTCTGTCCGTATGCTTGAACGCGTCGATTTAAGAAGTTATAAGAGGTAGAGACTTCATTCTTTGTTATTGGTCCGTATATTACACGCGCAGTATGACTTTCTTTCAGATATTCGATAACTTTTATCGTTTCAAAGTTATCAATAAAACATATTTTAACAAGTAAGAACGCTGCAGGTAGGCTCAACTAACTGCGAGATACTCTGTTCCCATAGCTGCATTTTATTTATTTAATAAACGAAATATTTCGGCAATTAGCAAACGTACATGATAAGCAACAAACGTTTTTCTTATACATACATACAGATTTACATATGTACACACGATACGAGTATACACACGATTTTCTAGGCATGAATACAAAAGTTTGCATGCTATAATATTCTATGAACTGTGACTGAATTGTGAATTTTTCGATCGTTACTTTAGTTTTGTTAAAAGGCGCTCTAGCAGTGCCTTTTTTTCGTTTTAGTTAACATGGCGCAGACCGAGACAATGGCGCTGGTGGTAAGTGATATGAAAGCTGCTCTCGGGTGCGTGGGTTCGAACCTGCAGAAAACTTTTTTTCAAAAATTATTATTTTTTTTATATGTAAGTATATTTTATATTATTATATTTATTATAAAATGCTTGCCGCCAATTGATAATAAGATATTTATAAACATACGCATATGAATGCATTTAAGCTCTAGAAACTGGTTTTCCGACTGCCACGCTGCGTGGGCAAGCATTGTTTCTATGCATGCATATTCCATGAATTGCGATTGAATTGTAAGTTTTGTCACAAGCTGCCATAGCAGCGAACTTATTTAGGCTTAGCTAACGATTACAAGTTATGTTCAAAAGACCTGAGTTCGAATCCCGCTGGAAACTTTTTGTTTATTATTCGAAAACTTATAAATTTAATTTTTTTAATTCATTAATATTTTTATATATGTATATGTTAAAATGCCTTCTGCCATTTGAGCAATTACTACTAAGCTATTATAAGCATGAATTATGCAGTTGGCCACAACAGACTGCCGATTTGCCACGCCCCCAGTGGGTGTAGACCAGGGATGCCAAGTCAAAATTTGAGAAATACGTAGCCAGGCTTCAAAATCTACGTGTTTTTCCGTAGCACAATTTTGCTGAAATACGTAGATCTACTCCTTATAGTCTCCGATACGTTTTGGGCTTTTTGATATAAAGTTATAGACATCTATTGCAAATCCTTCCACTTTTTTTTTTGGCAATTTTTTGCAAGCATAAGATGCGCAATTTCAATACAAACTGTAAAGCGATTGTAAGCGATGCCAGTCTTTTTTGCAATTTAGCGCTGCTAACCCATGAATGAAATGGCATTCGTAAACATATTGAAAACGGAATTTAGTGCTGCTAACCCAATATAAATCATTTTTTTTTTTTCATTAATTCATAATATATTGATATTACCTAAAAATTTTAGTTTTTAGAGTATTTTGCAATATTTTTATAAAGTACGTAGTTTTAGTCTCTTCACACGTAGGTAAGTAGATCTCTTTCAAAATACGGAGGGTTGGCATCCCTGGTCTAGACGCATAATTTTTGAACAGTTCCTAGAAAGAGCCGAGGCTAACATAACTGCAAAATTTGGTTGCTTTTACTGCAAAAATACGAAAATTACAAGGTATTTTTCGATATGCCACGCCCCGAAAGAGGCTAAAAAATTATTTTTGGGTCATCGAAAGAGTGGGACATTAGGAGGAACACAACCATCGAAGCTTCCAGCTCTAAAACTGTAGGAGATATAAACTTTTGCGGTTTGCCACGCCGTTTGTGGGCGTAGATATATCTACCATAGATTATTGATCTTGGGTTGTCAACCCGAGTATACATGTCAAATTTCAAGTCTCTAGTGTCAATAGTGTTCAAGATATAGCACAAATTGAAAAATTACTATATATTCAGGGCCAATTCGCCCCGCCCTAATGAGCGTAGACATATAACTTTTTGATCGATCTTCATAAAATCATAACATTAACTCATATGCCAAATTTCAGCGTTATAGCTTTAACGGTGTAGAAGATACGTTTTTCCCGATAGATATATTCGCCATAGCTTTTTGAACTTGGGTTGTTCATTCCAAATTGTAATAGCTTTTCGATTTGCCACGACCCTAGTGGGCGGATCGGGAAAATTTGTACACTTTATAATTCGGGAAGATATATGAGTATATGCTCCAAATTTCAAGTCTCTAGCTCTAATAACGCCGCAAAATATTGCGTTCATACGAACAGACGGGCGGACAGCAAGACGGACATTGTACAAGCCCAATATACTCTTTTTCCCTTTTTTACAGCTTAGTCAAGTTTTTTATACCCTGAACCCATAGAAAATGGGAATTTAGGGTGTAATGGTTTTATGAAAATGTATGTAACAGGCAGAGGGAGACGCAGACCCCATTAAGTATATATATTCTTGATCAACACAAAAAAAAAAAAAATAAGTTGATCTAGATTTCGGTACGAGTTTATTTTGGTTATTCGATAACTCATCCCATTTCCAAATTATCGATAAAAAATCGACAATTCGTTTACATATTTTAGGCTTTTTGGAAATAACTTCTACACCGTTTTAGCTAAAGACTTCAACTTTATATATTTAGATAGATATTATAGATACAATGATTTAGTAATTTTCAGATTTGGGATGCCACGCCCTTTCGCCCCCAATTTAAAATACTAGAGGTTTTGAAATTTGGCAAATATATACATTTAGATGCTATTAATATTTTCTAAAAGTTTCATAATGATAGTCCATCTAGAAATGGAGCTATAAGCGTCCAATGTATAGCCCAACCCACCCTCAAGCCACGGCAGCAACTGCGCGGTTAGCAGAGCACGCGCTCATAAGCACGTAAAGAAGAAGAGTATCACTTTTTTGCAGGGTTCAGGGGATTTCGTAGTCGAGCCGTCTCGACTAGAGCCTTCTTACTTGTTTTCTTCTTTTTTTTATGGGTCATCTTGGGCTGTTGTGCGAAAAAAATATGTCTAATGGTTTTCTTTTTGTTACTGAATGGTAGAAAGCGTTGCACTCTTTGACTGCTTTTTTATTGACTTTTCTGAGACAGGTCATTCTTTCTGACAAAGTAGAATGGAATCTTTCTATCTGACCGTTGCGTGTTGAGCTATACGGGGGTGTTTTTATTTTTTGTTTTTATTTACTTAAAAAATATTGACATAAAGAGAGTCGAAATAGCCTACAAAAAATGCAATTATTACAATAGAATCACCAACCCGATGGAGGTGTTTTATTTGTCAGTCCGGCCAGCTATGCCCCAATTCACAGCCAAATATGGTCAGTGATAACTATTGAAACTATGCAAAGAAAATGTTAAATGAAATTTTTAAATATAGATTATAAGAGATTAAATATAATTAATATAAATACAATTTAATAATTCTTAAAATTAAAAAAAAAATTAAAATAAAAATAAAAAAATAAAGTAAAGTAAAACAAAATTAAGTAAATAAACAAGGAAGATATTAACAATATTGAAAGATAGATAAAAGGAGAGCTATAATATAGAATATTTAATAGGATTGAGAAATCACTGCAAGCAACAATAGCAACATAATGTAGCTTATGCCTGTGCATTGCGAGTGATTTCCCTAAGGTGTGCTAAAAGCACCGATTTAATTTTAGGAAGAGAGAGCTCTAAGGAAAATACGTGATAATATTTATTAAAATTAACACAAAGAACATGAAACGCACTATGCAAAGAATAATCCGTAGTGCATATAGGTAAATGAAGCGGACGATAATGTCTAGTTGTTCGGGACGGAACCGAGAAATTAAGACGCATCAACAAAAAGGACGAATCAATATTACCGTTAATTACTTTGTGCAGAAAATCAATTCCTAAAATTGTTCTGCGATTCACTAACGATGGAAGATCACTGAGCTGAAGCCTACTATGGTAAGACGGTAATCGTAAATTACTGTCCCAGTTAATATCCCTTAGGGCAAAAAGAAGAAACTGTTTTTGGACTGATTCGATACGATCTTGATACAGTTTATATTGCGGAGACCAAACAACTGAGCAATACTCTAAAATAGGACGTACCAGCGAAGTAAACAATTGTTTGGTAATAAAAGGATCTTTAAATTCCTTAGACCAACGTTTAATAAAGCCAAGCACGCTTTTGGCTTCATTTATGATGGTGGAAATATGAAGATTGAAATTAAGTTTACAGTCAAAGAGAACACCAAGATATTTGACTGTAAAGATGCGTTGTAAGTAGGGTTGTTGATAATATATCAAAATATCAATATATCGATATTTTTATACAAAAAATATTTATATCGTGATATTTTTTTTGCCCAAATATCGAATATTTTTGCGATATATTTGATATATCGTTGGTCACACAAATTGTGAGACATTCTGAATCAAAATGGTTAAAACGAATTATTCAGATTTCAAAAATGGAACAGCAAAATGCAATTAATGCCCTAAAATAATAAAAACAAGTTGTAACACATCAAATATGGCAATGCATATAAAAAACAACATTATGATGAATTTAGAAGACCAATTTGATAGCTTCGAAAACGACCACAATAGGTTAGTATTGAAAGTACACATTGCGGAAGAGGGAACTTGAGATGTAACGCAGCTTGCCACAAACTTCTTGGGAAAGCAATCCGATCATTTTTTGGAATTCTCATAAGGCCATCGAAGATCAATTACGATCAGCCCCTGGTAGCTAGATGCCTTTGGAGCGACTTGCTTCGCCAATAAAATGAGTTGTTTGCGGCTCACGAAGTCGTATGACGGATTCTCACATATCAGAACGCGTTTTTTTTTATACTTTGTTCCCGAAGGGAAAAAAGTATATTGGGTTTGTGCAATGTCCGTCTTGCTGTCCGTCTGTCCGTATGAACGCAATATTTTTCGGCGCTATTAGAGCTAGAGACTTGAAATTTTAAACATATACTCATATATGTCCCCGAATTATAAAGTGTTAAAATTTTCCCGATCCGCCCACTAGGGGCTTGGCAAATCGGAAAACTCTTCCGCCCATAGTCAAGTTATCATACTAGATGATGAGCTAGAGAGTTGCAATTTGAAATGTATACTCGGGGTGACAACCCAAGTTCAAAAAGCTATGGCGGATATATCTACGCCCATTGGGGGCGTGGCAAATCGGGAAATACGTATCTTCTACACCGTTAGAGCTAGAACGCTGAAATTTTGCATGTGAGTTAATGTTATGATTCTAAGAAGATCGATCAAAAAGTTATATGTCTACGCCTATTGGGGGCGTGGCAAATCGGACCTGAATATATAGTGATTTTTCAAATTGTGCTATGTTTTGAACACTATTGACACTAGAGACTTGAAATTTTGCATGTATACTCGGGTTGACAACCCAAGACTAATAAACTATGGTAGATATATCTGCGCCCACAGGGGGCGTGGCAAACCGCAAAAGTTTATATCTCCTACAGTTTTAGAGCTAGAAGCTTGAAAATTGGATGGTTGAGTTACTAATGTTCTCCTCTATCGATGCCCCAGAATAATTTTTCAGCCTCTTTGGGGGCGTGGCATATCGAAAAATACCCTGTAATTTTCGCATTTTTGGAATGTAAGCAACCAAATTTTGCAGTCATGTTAACTTCGGCCCTTTCTAAGAACTGGCCAAAAATTATGCGTCTACGCCCACTGGAGGCGTGGCAAATCGGCAAAAAAGTTTGTTGTGGCCATAATTCATGCATATAATAGCTTAGTAACAATTGCTAAGATGGCAAAATGCATTTTAACATAAATATAATAATATTAATGAATTTAAAAAATAAAATTGATAAGTTTTCGATTAATAAATAAAAAAGTTTCCAGCGGCATTTGAACCCAGGTCTCTTGAAAATAACATGTAATCGTTAGCTAAACCTAAATAAATTCACAGCTGATCAGCTGGTCAGCTGAACAGCAGCTTGTGACAAAACAAAACAATACAATCGCACTTCTTGCAATATGTATACACACTTGGATGTGTATACACGGACAAACATCTGTGTACACATACATACATACATACATATGTATATGCATGCATAGAAAAATTGCTTGCCAAGCAAGCAGCGTGGCAAATCGGAAAAGTTGTTTTAGTTTTTGCTTAAATGCACAATTCATATGCGTATGTTTATAAATTAATTGGCAATAAATTGGCAGCAAGCATTTTATTATAAATATACAAATATAAAACAAGTAAGAAAACTCTAGTCGAGAGTGCTCGACTAGATAATACCCTGAACCCAATTTTAATAAAATAAAATAATAATCTGTACTGTGGTTTGGTTTTTTTGTAATTATCTTGAAAATGCATCAATTTTAGTGCTGAAAATGGCAAAAAACTTCTTTATTTTGACAAATTTATTTATTTTATTGTTACTAAGATAAGAATTAACAATTTAATTTTAAGCCAGAGCGACAGAGGCCTTCAGGCAAATATCGTATACATTATTTTCTTTACATATATTATTTACATTATATACATTATAGTTCTATATTTAGTTTGTTGATTATTTTTATAAAGTTTTCTATATTTGCTTTATTGGGTTTTAAGATAAGGATGTTGAGTGTGGGGGAATTGAGGGATTTGCAGATATTCATTACATGTTGGCATTGTAGTTGTAGGTGTTTTGTTGTCAAGGTGTCGCTATTGCAGAATGGGCAAATAGGAGCAGGTGTTTTATTGAAAATGAATTCGTGAGTTGATTTTGTGTGTCCTAGTCTGAATCTTGTGTATTTTATTACGTGTTTCCTGTCTGTTTGAGTTGGAAAATGTGTAGATTCTCTTGCAGGGTTAATCGTTTTGTAGAAGTGTGTGTAGTCTTTGGTTGTTATGTTAATTAATTTATTGATATCTTTTTTGTTGTTGATGTTGTGTAGGTGTAATGGTGAAAGTGTAGCCATTTTAGCTGCTGTGTCTGCTAGCTCATTTCCTTTTATCTTAACGTGTCCAGGTGTCCAGAGTAGTTTGATCCTTTTTTGATTTGAGTTGAGTTTGTCCCGAATTTTTGCAATTGTGGGTTGATAGGTGTTGGGGTTTTTGACAGCTAGTAAGGTGGAGAGAGAGTCTGTGCAGATAACAAATTTGATTTTTTTGTCCTTTTGAGCGAATTCCACCGCACAGAGGATCGCTTCAGCTTCGGCTGTATAAATTGAAGAGTGCCAAGGTGTGACTGCTGATTTTAATATTTTATTGTCTTCTGTGACAACACTGAAAGCTGTTATGTGGTTCAGTTTAGAAGCGTCTGTGTAGAGAAAAGTCCATGCCTTGTATTCATTTCTGATTTTGTCGAAAGTTTTTCTGTAGACTACGTCTGGTGTATTGTCCTTTTTAAATTCCGAGAGCTCTAACAATATAGCGTGACTGTTTCTTGTCCAAGGTGGGAATTTTTCTTTGTACTTGCGTTCTGATGATAAGAGTATGTTGAGAGCTGCAGCCTCTTTGATGATCATTTCAAGACTTGATGGCTTTTTGATTTCTCTTTTCCGTTTAAGTTGTTTGAGGAGTGTGTTTTGTAAAGAGGAGCCATGTGTATTTGTGATGTTTTTTATATGTCGTCTAATGCTCCATTGGAATCTAGTGACTAGATCGGGGAGTCCTGATTCTGCCAACATGTTTCTTATCGGAGTAGTACGGAAGGCGCCTAATGATAATCTGATGGAGGAATGGTAGGGAGTGGAGAGTTTTGCGAAATTTGTTTTGTTTGTTTTTCCGTATATTGCAAGACCGTAATCTATCTTGGCAAGTATTGTTGACTTAGTTATGTTAATTAGAGATGAGGTATTGCTTTTTAACTTATTGCTACTTAAACATTTAATTATATTTAATCTATTATTTAGTGAGTTTGTCAGAGCCTTGATATGCTCATTCCAGTTGTATTTATTGTCGAATGTTAAACCTAGGATTTTGAGGTGTTGTGTTTTTGGTATATTTACATTATTTATTCTAATATTTATGTTAGTGCAGTTATGTTTTCTACATATATGAAGGTGTGTGGATTTTTCCGCTGATATTTTTGTTCCTGTAATATTGCACCAGTGGTGAATTTTAGAAAATAAATTAGTTACTTCGGTGTTATAGCCGGGGCTTGGATTGAAAAAGAGGCAAAGGTCGTCTGCGTACATAGTGTGTTTGAAGAATGAATTTTGGTTTATCAAGTAATTAAATTTATTAAAAGCAATGAGAAAAAGCGTGACTGAAAGTGGGGAACCTTGTGGGATGCCGTTTTTTAAGTCCATTTCATTGGATAAGGTGTTATTGGCTTTTACGCGTATTCTACGGTTGTTAAGGTAGCTTCGAATGTAGTTGATGATTTTTGGGCCAAATTTCCAATCATACAGTTGCTGTATGATACAATGTGCTCCCACCCTGTCAAAGGCTTTTTCCATGTCGATTGAAAGGACCGATATGTGGTTTTTTGTGGCTAAGCTGTTACAAATAAAGTTGTCAATTATAAGTAAGGGGTCCATGGTCGACCTGTTTTGCTTGTATGCATATTGGTTAGGAGATAGGAGGTTCTCTTGGTTAAGCACCCACATAATTCTTTTTGATATAATTTTTTCTAGGATTTTGGAGATACAAGGGAGCAATGATATTGGGCGATAACTGTTGAGTAAGTGCTTTGGTTTGTTAGGTTTGTTTATTGGTATTATTGTTGCGATTTTCCATTGTTGGGGGATATTGCTGGTGTCAAGTATTATATTATAGAGCTCTAAGAGTTTGTTTATTGCAGATGGGGGGAGCTTTTTAATTATTTGATAATTGATATTGTCCTGCCCGGGAGTGGATCCTTTAAGGGTATCTAGGCAAGATTGCAATTCTAAAAGTGTTATGGGTTTTTCAGCGATTTTAGCTCTGTTTCTTGGAGTGTACGTGATGGATGTTTGGGCTATGTGCTGTTGTTTGTTATTTAAGAAAGTGTGTGAGAAATTTGAGTCATTTGAGTATTTAGACCAGGTTTTGCAAAATGCTTCGGTTATTTTTTCCGGATCGCATGTGTTACCTGATTCTGTTTGTATTGAGTGGATGTGTGTGATTTTATGTATTCCTGAGAGCCTATGAACTTTGTCCCAGAGTGTTTTAGTTGTTGTGCTAGGGCTTATATCTTCTGTAAATTTAGCAAAGCTTATTCTTTGGGCTATTTTTGCTGTATATTTAAACTTTGCGTTCGCTTTTTTGTAGATTAGCATGTTTTCTGTGCTTTGGTGTTTTCTTAAATTGTTTAAACATTTAATTTTTTCTTTTTTTAATTTTTCAAGTTCTGGGTTCCACCAGTATATGTGATTATTTTTCTTTCTGTTGGGGTTGGATGTAGGTATTGATTTGTTAGCAGATGCCTTGACTATTTTGAGGAATTTGGCGGCTGCTTGATTAGTATTGTGTGTTATAGTTAGTCTTTGTGTTAGTGCATCTATATTTTCCTGGAACAGTTCCCAGTTCGCAGAGTGAAGTTTATATCTATGTGTTTTATAAAATGTTTTTGTATTTGCTGTGGGAAAGATTTGTATGCGTATTGGGTAGTGGTCGCTTCCATATAGATCTTCATCTATAGTCCAGGTGGCATTAAGGTTAAGTGGGGGTGAACAAAAGGCTAGGTCAACGTGCGTGAAAGTGTTATGGGTGGAGTAATGTGTGGGGTCTCCTTTGTTTAGAACTATTAGATTGCTATTGTGTGCAAAATTTGCAATAATATTTCCTCTTGGGTTGTTTGAGGGCGATCCCCAGAGTGAATGCCAGGCGTTACAGTCTCCTAGCAATAAGACAGGCTTATTAAAACTATCTGTCAGGTTGTGGAGGTCTTGTTCTGTGAACTTGTCTGTAGGAGAAAGGTAAATGTTAATAATTACAAACGGTGTTTTAGCTTGTATTTCGGCACATATTGCCAAGATGTTTGACCGGTGATCTACTATTCTATGTTGTATATTTTTTGATATTAGAAGAGCTACTCCTCTGTTGGCTTTAGGGGCTGATGAATTAGTATCATTCTTTAGATAAAGCGAGAATTGGTTTGGTATGGGAGTTTTTGAGTTGGGACCGGTTATATGAGTTTCTTGTAGAGCTATTATATGTGGGTTTTGGTTTTTTATTAAGAGAGAGATTATGGTATTTGTGCTTATATCCATTTATATTCCATTGTAAAATTTGTAGAGTCATTATGTATGTAAGTTAGTGGGTAGAGTTAATTCGTTTTTTTTTTTTTTTTTTTTTTGTTAGTATTATAATCTATCTCTTGCTCGCTCTCCTTTTCGGTTTAGCGAAGTTGCGCTTTAATGCAATAGATCATTATAGGCTTTCGCAGAGAACGAGAAAGAGAGCGAGCTTTGAGAGCTTTGAGAGATTTTATTACAACTCAACGTCCTCTATGTTACTATCCGTATCAGAGAGAGTTGAGTAGTTTTGGTTGTTCGTCTTGGATTTTCTTCTTTCGTATGTGATGTTTATGTCTGTTTCTGAGTCGCTTGAGTTAATCTTGTCTTTGTGATTTGAGCGTTTCGTTGTGTTGAGTGTTTGTTTATTTGGTGTTTTTATGCTATGTACCGGCGTTTCTTTTGCATATTTTGTGTTTGTAAAGTCAAAAGGTTTTTCGGGTGTGCTTTTAGTTTTTATGATGTCTTTAGAATTATTTTCTATGTTGGCGTTGGATGGTAAGATTTTTGTCTCGCTTTCTTTTTGCGGTGTTAATTTAGCAGCTATTTCTGAAAATGTTTTTTTCATATTTGTCGGTGTCTGTGTGTATTGTTTGTAATACTTCGTTTTAGCTTCGTACATAGTGCATTTATCATTAGTTTTTATTTTAATTATTTCTTGCGCTTCCTTAAATTTCGGACAGTTTTTGCTGCTAGCTGCGTGCTCTCCCTCACAGTTCACACAGAAAGTGCGAGTGCACTGAGTTGGTTTGTGATCTGGTAGTCCACATGGGTCGCAAACTGTTGTTGCTTTGCAATACTTTGCTGTGTGGCCTATAATTTGACAATTTTTGCATCGCATGGGGTTAGGTATATATTGTTTAACCTTTACGACGTGCCATGATATTTGCATTTTTTGGGGAAGATTATATAAATTGAAGGTGAGCTGCACTACGCCAGACGGAATGGTTTTGCCATCAATGAGCTTAGTGTATTTATATACTTCGACCACACCTTGAGACTTAAGTTCTTTAAGTATTTCTTCATTTGGGACGTTGTTAAGGAATGGGGCATATACTGTGCCTTTGCAGTAATTAAGATTCTTGTGGTATTCACAAGATATTTGGAAAATACCGTGGAGTTCTTTGGAAGCGATGAATTTTTCTGCTATTGTTGCGTTCTCTACGAAAAGTAGAAGATTTCCGTCACGCATTTCGTTAATTTTTAATATGTTTTTACTGATGAGTTTAATTGCACGCTCTACGGCAAAACAGGAGAATGTGGAGATTGGGTTTTTGGTGTCGGTGGCTGACATAATAATGAATTTTGGGTTAGGTAAATTAGGAGTTGGAAGTTCTGGGAAAGCTTCTGACAGTGGTGTAGGCTTTTTTCTTTTGTTTTTGGGGCTATCGCTTAGCATTGCAAAGCGATTCGCACCTTGACTATAATGCCCTGTGGGCATAGCTATGCGTTTGACTTACTTTATGTTTTTATGCTTCTGTGTATATTGAAAGGTGAAGAATGAGTGTACAAAAAGAAGTATGCGCTTGAAAAATTGATAAGCTGTGAACTGATCTCTACGATAACACAACCGTTCGGTACGAGGTCTAGTCGACGACTGATTTTGACAAATAGTTAAATATATTGCTCTTGATTAGTACTAAAATTAATCCGTTTTCAAGATATTTACAAAAAGCCAGTGTCGAACGTGACAAAAAGTTGACTTTTCTGGAGAATTACCCATATGGATAAATCAGAAAGTATACATAAGAATGTATGCGTGTAACGTTCAAAATGTACATATGTACATGTATATATACATTGCATTGCCAAAAATAATAATAATAGATGGCGCTTATATTAGTTGAAATTCGAAAAATGTTATATTATTAAATATCATTAAAAATAGACCCAACAAATAGATGTTCCTCGATTAACAGGCATTACCTTAATTAACACAGACACTTCATGATTGTAAAAGAAATATATCAATGCCACTCGAAGCTGTAATAGCCATAGTAAATAAGTTCACTGCTAAAGCGCCATCTATCAAGTTTAATTTCTTAGACCATGCTAGGCTAGTTTTGAATGTACATGTGGGCATACAGTTATTATTTTCTGTTGACTTAACGGAATAAAATATAATTGAAACAAATACACTTGATGCTATTAAATATTTCAAATTAAAAAAAAAAAAACCCACTTATTCACAATCAGTTAAACTACCAACTGACTTTCAAAGGTATCAAATACAAAAGAATAAATAATAATAAAAAAGAAAGAAATAATAAAAAAAAAAATAAATAAATAAAAATAAGAAATTATGAAGAGCTTAGGCGAGGCTAGAACCTGCGACACCCCAACATTCGTTGCATCTGCCTAGCCATCTACACCACGGCTCACTTAAACGGCAGAGTAGCGAAAACGAATGAAATTCGCCATATACGAAAGAAACACTCAAGCAGTCGCTGAAAATACAAATACAATTCAAAGACAATTCTAACGCAATTCAAAAACAATTGTGATTCTTAGAATTTGCACGCATAGCAACATAGAAAATAGAAAATTGATTTGCATTGCTCAACGTTGCTTGCATTTCCATTGTTATTTTAATTGTTTTAAAATTTTTAAAATATATAATGGAATGTAATGAGAGTTTCAGCATATGATCTACATACTGTATTTAACATTTTAGGTTTTTTTTTAGAAATCATAACTCTTTTACAATTAGCTTTACATGCACAAATTCATATGTATGTATGTACGATTGCAGCCACACGCTGATCTACGCTTGCACACATATGCATACATACATACATACATACGTACATACATACATATGTATGTATGTACATATATGTGCGCCCGCAATGCGTCTTGCTGTGTCGATGCCTTGCTTGCTGCGCCACATGGGTTTTGATGACAAAACTTTATAGACTAATAATTCTGTTTCTAGATGGACAATCGTATTGATATGTTCAGATTAAGATTATGATATTCATATCTATATGCCAAACCAAACTGTATGTCTCTAGTATTTGAAATGCATTTTTTACACATTTGGGGGTGTGGGGGCGAATTGGGGACCGGAATCCAAAATCTGACAAAAACCGAAATTGTATTAAATTGGTATCTATATATATGCAGAAGACTTGGAGACTCTAACTCTAAAGATGAATTAGCTAGAATTTTATAACTGGTTCCCGATAATTTCAGTTATCGATAACTTTTCAAATATACAAGTTATCGAATTTCTGAAACAAACTCGTACTGCGCGCTCAATATACGGACCTAACACAAAAAAAATGAACTCTCTAGCTTTTGTATCTTCGGAAATCGACGTGTTCAAACATACGGACAGACAGACAGACGGACAGACGGACATGGCTATATCAACTTTTCTCGTCACCCTGATCAAGAATATATATACTTTATTGGGTCTGCCACGCCTCCTTCTGCCTGTTACATACTTTTAACAAAACCATTATACCCTGATTTCCCATTTTCAATAGGTTCAGGGTATAAAAATGTAACGTCGCGACGCGTCGGATGGGTATCATATGTGTGGCGTAGGCCTAACACAGAGCTTGACGCAAAAAATTTGAGGGCTACTGTAAAGCATGGCGGAGGCAGCGTTATGGTTTAGGCGTGTATGTCAGCAGCCGGGGTTGGGAACTTGGAGTTCATCGAGACTACGATGGATAAACTTAAATATCTAGATGTTTTGAAGTCAAATTTAATCCAAAGTGCTCAGAAACTGGGCATAAAGGAGGACTTGAGGTTTTACCAAGATAATGATCCGAAACACACTGCGGGAATTGTCCAGACTTGGCTGATCTGGAAATGTCCGCACGTTATGAAACCACCAGCCCAGTCACCAGATTTAAATGTAATCGAAAATTTGTGGTCGATTTTGGAAACAAACATTCGCAAACACAAAATTTCAAACAAATCGGACCTAAAAACTGCATTGGTTGAGGAATGGGAAACAATTACTCCAGAAGTCACCAAAAAGTTGGTGGAATCTATCCAAACAGGCTTAAAATGGTAGTTAGTTAGGTCACACCAAGTATTAATATGTTGTTATTTTAAGTTTTTATAATGTTAAATAATGTTATTTCATAAGTTGTTGAAATAAGCTGTGAACCACTGTACGTCGATTAGGCGTGCATAAGCTCAGTGTAATTGCTGTTAATTCTTTCGTTGCCATCACACTCTTTCGGTTCGTCTGCAATATGATCGCGTCCATAATAACCTTGCCTGTACGCACTAATTCGTACGCGTGCATTAATTGGGTGCAATAATATAATTATATGACAACTACAATTTTGCGCTGTGTTCAGTAAAATAACGCAAAATCTGAGCTAAGCCATTCTTTTAGTGAGCCCATGAAAGCCTAGATGGTCAGTGATTTGCGCATTGACTTCGATGATTTAATAATGCAGTCAACAATAATGATCGAAATTCAAAGTCGTACCGCTCAAATGGCCCATAGTTCCACGTTTAGTAGACCGATTGCCCCTACTCCGGTTTCCGCCCCCCAAATACATTCCAAAATACATTCATGCACCTGCATTGCCGCCATTAAAGCTGCCTACGTTCAGCGGTGGATATGCAAACTGGGCTGATTTCTACTCAATGTTTTCAACGATCATTGATATCCGACCAGAAATCAGCAACATCGCCTACTCTTCGCCTGAATGAAGTTGAAAAGGCTGTCTCTGTTTAAATTGTTTGAAGGGCGGCCATCAGTCGCGAAAATGTGGCTCGTGCAGCTGTCGGGTTTGTGGAATCAAGCATCATATGCTTCTCCTCCTTGGCAACTCCCGCACATCGCAGGCAGTAACTCCGTTCCATCAGCAATCATTCCTACTCCGCCTTCAGCTCCATTAACTACTCTCCTGGTTCAAGATCTGGTTCTGGCACTTTTCATGCACTAGCATAACGGCCATGGTAGCAGAAAATATAAAGGCAGCCCAGTTCTAATCTAAATGCGAGCAAATGGAGCATAGTCTTGGCAGATCCATGTTTCTATAAGCCACAGCGAGTAGATTTGCTTATCAGAGTCAGCCTTTTCTGTGACTTGCTCTGTGTGGGTCAAATCAAGTTGGTGCCTAGACTTCCACTGCTGCAGAAGACTCGTCTTGGTTGGGTTGTATCGGGAAGCGAAGCTGGCTGTCACAATTCCACACCAATAGTTTCAAAGACGCCTTCGGATCCGGGTACAGAGTCCGGTACTGATATCCAATTGGACAGTCTCATTCGTCGTTTCTGGGAAACTGAGAGCTGCAGCGACTCCGTTGTAAAGGTCAGCAAGGAAGACGATTGCCAAGTGGCCAATATTCAGTACGCTTGATTGTTACGAGCTTCTTAGTGAGTCTTATCAGCAAGCGCTGCGGCGGTTTCTTAATTTGGAGAAGAAAATGAGTTGTTTGACTCATATAAGGTCCCAATATTGAGCGTTCTTGAATGAGTATTCTGAGCTGGGTCACATGTCACGCGTTCCTCGCAACTCATTTCATCAATGCAGATATTTCTTCCAAATCACTGCGTTTTGAAAGAAAATAGCTCAACTACCAAGCTTCGAGTCGTCTTTGATGGATCAGCTGCTGCGTCAACTGGTTATTCGCCGAATTATGTCAGGTTCTGTCATTCAGCCGAAAATTATCGACTGAAGAGAGTTCTCAGTTGAAAGTGATTGACGTGATTTTTTGCGCTCTGCGTTCATTTACTTATTTTTAATGTTTTTATACCCTGAACCCATTGAAAATGGGAAATCAGGGTATAATGGTTTTGTTAAAAGTATGTAACAGGCAGAAGGAGGCGTGGCAGACCCCTAAAGTATATATATTCTTGATCAGGGTGACGACAAAAGTTGATATAGCCATGTCCGTCTGTCCGTTTGTCCGTCTGTCTGTCTGTCCGTATTTTATTTTATATTATTTTATTTAAAAAATATTGACAAAACGAGAGTCAAAATAGCCTACAAAAAATACAATTATTACAATAGAATCACCAACCCGATGGGGGTGTTTTATTTGCCAGTCCGGCCAGCTATGCCCCAATTCACAGCCAAATATGGTCAGTGATAACTATTGAAACTATGCAAAGAAAGTGTTAAATGAAAATATTACATATAGATTATAAGAGACTAAATATAATTAATATAATTACAATTTAATAATTCTTAAAATTAAAAATTACCAAAAATAAAAATAAAAATAAAAATTAAAATAAATAAAATAAAAATAGGTAAAGAAACAAGGAAGATATTAACAATATTGAAAGATAAATTAAAAGAAGGCCTATAATATAGAATATTTAATAGGATTGAGAAATCACTGCAAGCAACAATAGCAACATAATGTAGCTTATGCCTGTGCATTGCGAGTGATTTCCCTAAGGTGTGCTAAAAGCAACGATTTAATTTTAGGAAGAGAGAGCTCTAAGGAAAATACGTGATAATATTTATTAAAATTAACACACAGAACATGAAACGCACTATGCAAAGAATAATCCGTAGTGCATATAGGTAAATGAAGCGGACGATAATGTCTAGTTGTTCGGGACGGAACCGAGAAATTAAGACGCATCAACAAAAAGGACGAATCAATATTACCGTTAATTACTTTGTGCAAAAAATCAATTCCTAAAATTGTTCTGCGATTCATTAACGATGGAAGATCAATGAGCTGAAGCCTACTATGGTAGGACGGTAATCGTAAATTACTGTCCCAGTTAAGATCCCTTAGGGCAAAAAGAAGAAACTGTTTTTGGACTGATTCAATACGATCTTGATACAGTTTATGTTGCGGAGACCAAACAACTGAGCAATACTCTAAGATAGGACGTACAAGCGAAATAAATAATTGTTTGGTAATAAAAGGATCTTTAAATTCCTTAGACCAACGTTTAATAAAGCCAAGCACGCTTTTGGCTTCATTTATGATGGTAGAAATATGAAGATTAAAATTAAGTTTACTGTCAAAGAGAACACCAAGATCTTTGACTGTAAAGATGCGTTGTAAGGAAATGTTACTACTTTTATAGTCAACATAATGAGGAATGGAACGACTGAAAGTCATAGTCATACACTTTGAGCAATTTAGGTGCAACTGGTTCACCACACACCAAGATTGAAATGCATTAAGGTCATCTTGAAGTTGTAGATGTCCATTTGCACTGGAGTATGGAAGGCAAAGTTTTACATCATCCGCATACATAAATATGGTAGAATAAGAGATGCAACTAGGAAGGTCATTTATAAAAAGCGAAAAGAGTAATGGTCCTAAATGGCTACCTTGAGGAACACCAGACGAAACAAAGATAAATTTAGAAGTAGCTGTTCTCAACAAGACTCTTTGGGTTCTACCATTCAAATAGGATGAAATCCAGGACACGAGTTTAGGAGAAAATCCTAAACGTTCAAGCTTCAGAGTTAGTATCTGATGATTAACTCTGTCAAATGCTTTACTGAAATCAGTATAAATAACATCAATTTACATTTTTTTAGAAAAACTATCATTGACAAGTGAAGTGAATTCGAGTAAATTCGAGGATGTTGATCGATTCTGAATAAAACCATGTTGGGATGGTTGAATAATCGATTTGCAGAAATATTGCAAGGTTGATGTTATAATTTTTTCAAATAGCTTCGGAATAGCAGATAATTTCGCAATACCTCTATCTCTATCTTCCACCTTTTTTATATAGAGGAATGATGAAAGACTCTTTCCATATTGAAGGGAACACAGAAGTTTCCAAAGATAAATTAAACAGTTTTAGCAATGGTGATTGAAGAGAAACACTGCACTGTTTAATGATACAACTTGGGATATTGTCAGCACCAGGGGAGAAAGATGACTTCAGCGTCTTAATGGCTGTAGCTAGAGAGTCTGCAGTAATATTAGGAGCATAAATAGGACCATAATCAGGAAGTGAATATGGATACGAATCACTATATAGATCAACAGAAGAGTAAGTAGATTGAAAAAAATCTGCAAAAAGATCGGAGGAATCCTGATCAGTACAAGTTTTTTTAGCACCAAGGACAAATGAGGACGGCAAACCAGAAGACTTACGCTTCAAGTTTACAAATGTGTAAAATTGTTTAGGATCTCGAGCAAACTGTCGTTTGCAACGCACAAGGTAATTCTCATAACACCGAGTATTTAAAAGACAGAAGTTTGACTTGGCAATGGAATATTTAGACCAGTCAACACTTGAACCAGACCTTTTAAAATTTTTAAAACATTTAGTTTTAATGTTTCTTAAATTCGAAAGAGTCTTAGTAAACCATGGCGGTTTATTTGAACTGGGCAATATGCGACAGAGAGGGACGCACACATCCAGAATAGAGTTTAGGGTAGTATAAAAAATCGATGCTGCCAAATTAATATCAACCGACTCATAAAGAAGAGTCCAGTCAGTTGAATTAATTAATTCATTAAGCAAAACAAAATTGCATTTACGATAACAGCGGCTTAAATTAGAAGGTACAGATGAATAAGTTGGAGGATTATCAATAGATAATAAAACCTCTAAAGTGGGGTGATGCAAATCCTCTGGTAAGCAGAAAAGAGTTGATGTCACGACATTAATGATGGAGTCATGATTAATGAACACAAGATCAAGCGTGCGATTCAGATGGTTAGAAATGGAATTCATCTGAAACATAGAAAGATTAAACAATTCATCAAAAAGATAGTGATCAATTGTCGGAATAAAGTAATTTGCATTACAAGTTGAGGACCAAGAAGTGTTAGGAATATTAAAATCACCCAACACAAGAAGAAAGTCTCTATCAGTTACATGTTCATAAATTTCTTTAATACAGGTTATATGTTGAGCATAAACCTGCATTTCAGAAGAGGGAGGGATATAAGAACATGTAATAAACAAAGAGCTCGATGGGAGCATTAATTTAACCCCTATAATCTCCACATCATGAAGATAGGAAAAGGTAAATAATTCGGAGTGGATACTGGATTTAACAGCAATTAACACCCCACCACCTTTACGCATCGAACGATCAAGTCTATAAATAGTTAAATTACTTGGAAGAATCTCACTATTAAGAATGTTATGATTTAACCATGTTTCAGTGAAGGCAATAATGTCATATTGAACACTAAAACTATGCAAGTACAGACTTTTAAGTTTAGATTTCAACCCACGTACATTTTGGTAAATGAGTGAAAGCTGAGAAGAAGAATGAAACATATTTAGTTTTTTGATGTAATAATTGATGTTGATTGCACTGAAGGTAAATTCAAGGAAATAGGATGAGATTTGTTTCGATTTTTAGGTTTAAATTCATGGACAACTACATGAGGTGGCCAGAATTTGGGATCACATATTGTTGTGAAATACTCAAGCGGCACATTGATCTTGAATGAAGCAATTTCACGCGGAGTCGCAAAACTAAACTTCGATATAAAGACATTGGCCGAGATCTTGCTTGAAATAAAAGCAGATACTGCCTCACATGTCGTATCCGATGAAAGCCTAGATAAGAAAACTTGCTTTCGAGGAGAGACGACAGATAAGGTAATGCCAGGAGTGGTCGACTTATTGTCACTCTTAGTTTGAGCAATAATTGGTGATGAGTCCAATTTTTGAACACAGACTTGAGTTTCAATAGCAGTAACGACAGGGGAAACAGAAGATTCAGAAACTACTGGTATAGGATCAAGAGAATTAGGCGCAGAGGACAAAACAGAAGCACAGGGTGAGGGTGGAGCAAGCAAGTTCGGTGACGGTATTGGTACAGAAGGAGGTACCAATAACATGATCTTGTCATAATCACGCCCAGTAAGACCTGCACACTTAGTATGCATCATATTTTCACACAACCAGCAATTTACAAATTGCGCTTGTGCAGCATCACTTGCCAGCCTGAATGTGCATGATTTTTTGCAACAACTCATATTGGCAACTGGGATGAAATGCAAATGTGCAGAAAAAAAAACGGAAAATAAAAACAAAAATAAAAACAGAGAGAATGTTAATATATTGAGAGAGCAAGTGCAACGACAAAAACAGCCGTTAGAGAGCAAGTACACAGCGAGAGAGTAAACTTGCACAGCACGAAATTAAGAGAGCGAAAAAACAACAATAGTAAGCAAGATCAAAATTACAAGCACTCACACTAACAAACGTTTTGAGAGTAATGTAGGGAGAGCGCAAAAAGAAAATAGAAGCACTAAAGCAAAATGCAAAATAATGCTAGTAAAACAAGACACCAGCTGCACCAAACTTCAAAGTTAAAAATCAATTTACCAAATGCACAATATATCACGGATCAAACCTTGCACAGGAATATGACAACACTTGCAATAATTAACACCGCGATTGTGTGAAACTTTAAAAAATCAATTTAATATGACAAAATAAGCAAAATGTGCAGAGCAAAAATAAACACGTCTGATAACTCTCACTGAGAACTCTCTCCTGTTTGAACGCGTCGATTTCCGAAGATACAAAAGCTAGAGAGTTCATTCTTTTTGTGTTAGGTCCGTATATTGAGCGCGCAGTACGCGTTTGTTTCAGAAAATTCGATAACTTGTATATTTGCAAAGTTATCGATAACTGAAATTATCGGGAACCAGTTATAAAATTCTAGCTAATTCATCTTAAGAGTTAGAGTCTTCTGGATATATATAGATACCAATTTAATACAATTTCGGTTTTTGTCAGATTTTGGATTCCAGTCCCCAATTCGCCCCCACACTCCCAAATGTGTAAAAAATGCATTTCAAATACTAGATACATACAGTGTGGTTTGGCATATAGATATGAATATCATAATCTTAATCTGAACATATCAATACGATTGTCCATCTAGAAACAGAATTATTAGTCTATAAAGTTTTCTCATCAAAACCCATGTGGCGCAGCAAGCAAGGCAGCGACACAGCAAGACGCATTGCGGGCGCACATATACATACATACATACATACATAGATATGTACATACATATGTATTCGATATTTTTTAATTTCTGCATTTGATCATTGGATAAGATTTTCATTATGATTTCTTTATTTTGGTTATTTATACTTGTCAGTGTTTCATTAATGATTATTCGGTCATGCTTAATCGTTTCTGATAAACTATGTATTGTGTCGTTAAAATGTGAATTTATCAGGGACCGTAACAGTTATAATTTTTAAAATAAAAATTAAGAAATAATAATTATTTTTAGCGTTATTAAAATTAAATTATTTTTAATTATTATAATTGATTTTTATGAAAAAAATCAAAAATAATTATTACAAATCAATTTTTATATAAAAATCAAATCATACCTTTTATTTTCAATTTTTATTATAAAAATCAAAAATAAAAATTATGCCGTGATTTTTATTTTAAAAATTGAAATAAAAATCAAATTGAAATATCTTTTGATACAAAGGAGCTAGATCATATATAGAACTATATATATATAATAATTATTAAAAATTGCAAATAAAAGTTTATCCTTTTTTTGAATTCGCCGTAAACAAATTACTATATGCCTTTTCATCCCACTCTTCCTGGTTATTTTTTTGTGCTTGATTTTTTTAAAAGTCATAACTGTTATTTGCGGTCCCTGGAATTTAAGATTATTTGTTGGTTCATGTTGTTTATGATGTTATGGTTATTTTGGTCGGTTATAGCAAGGTGTTCTAAGATATCTGTCCTGTCTTCATCGTCCATCATTCCGAATAGCCATTTGTATGCTGTACCTGCTATATTTATAAGTCCCTTTATTTCTGCTAAAAGGTGTAATGGATTTAATCTTTGCCTTTATTAATCTCAAAAAAAATTTTTTTTAAATTTTATTCATTAAATTTGTTAATTTCCTGATTTAACGGTCTTTTAATGTTACTTGGATGAATGTTTTCTAACTCTGCATATCTAAAATAAGGCTCATCCTTATGTCTGACTCTTTTATAATTTTTAATTGGACCTTCCTGTCTTTGTTCTTTGTATTCTTCCCTTGTATTATTTATTTTGTTTATAGTCATTTTCTTAGATTCCTCAATAGTCATTTTCAATTTATTTGCATCTTCTGTATCTTTAGCATGATTCGGTGTACATTTTATTGTTGAATGATAACGTTTGTTGTACGCTATTATTGCTAATTGAATTTTAGATTCAATGGAAAGTTCATTATTATCTATTCCTGTTATTATTTCAATTAATGTGGAATGTAATCTTTCAATATCAGCATTTCCTGTATGGGAATTTGGTTTTGTATAATGTATTTCAATATCTTCCTTGTTTAAAAACTGTATTATATGTTCTGATCTAAATTCATTATCCATTATTATTTTCTGTGGTTTATTAAATTTTGCAAAATGTTCTATCATAATTTGCATCTTTGTTCGCCAATTTCTATCCGTAATATTATAAGCAACTGCAAATTTTGTAAGTTTATCTATGATTGTAACAAAAGATTTGTGTTTTTTATGAAATATATCTAAGTGTATAATTTGATTTTTACTATTTGGTGTTTCTGTAAGTTGAAATTTTGGTTTAATCGGTTTTCTATCATACTTAATCTCTTTACACTTTCTGCAATTTGCTATTATTAACTGAATATGTTCCCTTAATTTTTGAAAATAGATGTTGTCTTTTAGTGAATTGAACGTTTCATTTATACCACTGTGTAATGAATCTTTTGAATGGTAAATTGAAATTTGTTTATGTAATTCTTCCTCCGTTGAAATTTCTTGAGCTCGTTTTGTACATTTGAAAAATTTTATATTTTCACAGTGAGAACAAATTTTAATTAATATACATTGTATTTTATGATATTCTGAGTCTGGTACTTCTGAAAAAATTCCTACTGTTCCTTTCTCTATATTATTTTGTAATTTTATTTCAATTTCATTTTCTGTGTCTGCTGGTTTACTTCAATTATTTTTCTTCCATTGTGTATATTAATATTATCTGTTGCTGAATAGGTAATTATTATCTGAGTTTTATATTTATTAACAATATCATCTTTTATATAATAATGAATTAATTCTTCTTCATCTGCAGAATGCTGTGTATTTGTTAAATAAAAATTGTATTCTTCGTTATTTTGTGCATTAATTAACTGTGCTGCTTCCTGTCTGCTCAAAAATTCTGCTACTTTATTGTCTTTACCTTTTAAATATATAATATCATAATCAAACTCCTGTAGTTTTAAAATCCATCTTTGATGTCTAGCTGTCATTTCTTTTCCTTTGTATTTTGAATTTAAGTATTTTATAGGGGCATGATCGGTTATAATTTGAAATTTATTTCCAATCAAATAGTGTTTAAAATAATTTACTGCATGTATAATAGACAAAAATTCTTTATCAATTGTACTATAATTTTTCTCATGTTTATTAAGTGTTCTTGAAACATAAGCAATTGGTTGTCCTTGTTGAGATAAAACTACACCTATGGCGAAATCACTGGCATCTGTAGTAATTGTAAATGGTTTGTCAAATTCTGGATATTCTAATATTGGATGTGAACTTATGAGCGCTTTAAGATTTTCAAATGCATCTATAAATTGTGGATCATTTGTATTAATTGATACACCTTTTTGTAAATATCTTATCATTGGGTAAGCTATTTTGGAATAGTCTTTGATAAATTTTCTATAAAATCCTGTCATACCTAAAAATCCTTTTAATTGTTTTTCAGTTTTTGGTAATGGAATTTCTTTTATTGCTTCTATTTTTTTTTGGATTTGGTTTGAACCCTTCTTTTGTAAGAATATGTCCCAAATATTCTGTATGTTTCTTCATAAATGAGCATTTATCTGGTTGTATTTTCAAATTATGATTTCTAAGTACTTTAAAAATTTTTTCTAAAGCAATCTTGTGTTCTTCGAGTGTTGTTGAAAATATTAGAATATCATCAAGATATACTATACAAATTTTGTTTATATAATCCCTCAAAATATCATTCATTAAACGTTGGAATGTAGCTGGAGCATTTTTTAACCCGAATGGCATTCTAACATATTCATATAATCCCATTGGTGTTATGAAAGCAGTTTTTTTCAATATCTTCTTCTGCCATTAGTATTTGGTGATAACCTTTCGCTAAATCAAGGGTAGAAAAATATTGGGCTTTTCCAAGTTTATCTAATACAGCGTCCATAATAGGTATTGGATACTTATCTGGAACGGTTACTTGGTTTAGCCGCCTATAGTCTACACAGATACGATTTTTTTGAATTCCTGAATTGTCAATTTTTTTCTTAATAACACATATAGGAGAGCTATATTTGCTTTTACTTTTTCTTATTATTCCACTTTTTTCCATTTCAATTATTTGCTTCCTTACTTCATCTTCATATTTTGGAGAAACCCTATAGAGTTTTGAATTTATGGGCTGATCTGTTGTGGTTTTAATATTATGCACTATTGTTTTAGTATTAGTTAACTGATCCCCTTCTTTAAAATATAACTTTTCATATTTTTTCGTAAGATTTTTTATTATCTGAACTTCTTCAGTATTGAGCTCTTCTAGCTTAAAGTCATCAATTTCACCTACTTCCATTACACAAACATCTTCTGATAATTTGGAAAGGAACGGAATTTCGACTCCATTGCAAAGCTTGATCATTTTGTTTTTTAAATCAATATTTTCCAAATTTGCTTGGATGAAGTCCATGCCCAATAGAAAGTCATATGATCTTTCCAGGGACATCTTATTCTTGGGCCCTCTGCTGTCACTTTTTATACTGCCATTAATAGTGTAAATGGTTTTTGAAAATTTCTCAATTATTTTATACTTTGATTCATGTATATTTTTTGTGTTTAGTATACTTATAGTAGATCCAGTATCTACTTTTAGAAAGGTATCTCCCTCAATAGTTCCTTTAATGTTCCTTGTCCTTGTCCGAGGCTAATTGGTAAAAAACTCTTCCTGCATATTTTCATAGTTTTGATCATTATTAATTTCCTCATTTATATTGTCTACACTCATTGCTTCTGGTTGTGGTTGCTGATTATTTTGATTTTGGCGAGTATTCTGACTTGTTTGTCTCATGTTTTGGCTTTGTTGTTGTCTGTTAAAATTTTGGTTTTGTTTTACGTTCAGACTTTGTTGTTGTATGTTTTGTCTTTGGTAATTAGTATTTGCTTGCTTATTTTCGTTTAAATTTCTGTTGTCTGTGTCTTGTCTTAAGTTTTGGTTATTTTGTTCGTTAAATTGTCTGTTATTGTAATTCGATGAATAATTATTGTCTTTTTTTAATAATAATTTTTGATTTAAATTTCCAAAATTTAGACCAACAAAATTAGAAAGTTCATTTCTTACATCTGATAAAGTTGTTTTATTCATTAAGGCAATTGCCATCGGACCACATGCTAATTCTTTAACTCTTTGAATTAATAATCCACTTAGAATATCAACAAGTCTACTATTATTTTCAAGGACCGAAAAATCAGTAATTTCTTCAACAAGTGTTCTTATTTTAATATCAAGATCTCTTACGCTTGTTACTCTCAGGTTATTGATCTTCTTAGTTAATCCCATCTGATCTATTCTTGGTCTATAATGATGTCTCAAACGATTTTTGCACTCCGTCCAATTTGTTGGTGGATTAATACTAAGTATAGTTCTAGCCTGACCTTGAATCTTGGTGTTAAATATGACAGTGAACACCTGGCTGTTGTCCTCGTATTCCTCCATTATCTGGTCCACTGCGGCCACGAATCCGTGTAGAGTTCCATCCTGTCCATTGAATATCGGCAAGTACCTCGTTTCCTTCTCAATGCAGTTCCTTTGATTTGTGATTGGGTTTCTGACATCAGCTTCTCGAGAAAGTATTACATTTGTGAGCAGTTGGATGCACTGCTGCACTTCACTGATTTGTTGTTGATTTGCCATTTTTGATTATTTTTTATTTTCTTTATCTATTTTTTTTTTCGCTGTACAGTTTTTATACTTTGTTCCCGAAGGGGAAAAAGTATATTGGGTTTGTGCAATGTCCGTCTTGCTGTCCGTCCGTCTGTCCGTCTGTCCGTCCGTCCGTCTGTCCGTCTGTCCGTCTGTCCGTATGAACGCAATATTTTTCGGCGCTATTAGAGCTAGAGACTTGAAATTTTAAACATATACTCATATATGTTCCCGAATTATAAAGTGTCAAAATTTTCCCGATCCGCCCACTAGGGGCGTGGCAAATCGGAAAACTCTTCCGCCCATAGTCAAGTTATCATACTAGATGATGAGCTAGAGAGTTGCAATTTGAAATGTATACTCGGGGTGACAACCCAAGTTCAAAAAGCTATGGCGGATATATCTACGCCCATTGGGGGCGTGGCAAATCAGGAAATACGTATCTTCTACACCGTTAAAGCTAGAACGCTGAAATTTTGCATGTGAGTTAATGTTATGATTCTAAGAAGATCGATCAAAAAGTTTTATGTCTACGCCCATTGGGGGCGTGGCAAATCGGACCTGAATATATAGTGATTTTTCAAATTGTGCTATATTTTGAACACTATTGACACTAGAGACTTGAAATTTTGCATGTATACTCGGGTTGACAACCCAAGACTAATAAGCTATGGTAGATATATCTACGCCCACAGGGGGCGTGGCAAGCCGCAAAAGTTTATATCTCCTACAGTTTTAGAGCTAGAAGCTTGAAAATTGGATGGTTGAGTTACTAATGTTCTCCTCTATCGATCCCCCAAAAATCCTCCAATAAATATTAATTTCAGCCTCTTTGGGGGCGTGGCATATCGAAAAATACGCTGTAATTTTCGCATTTTTGGAATGTAAGCAACCAAATTTTGCAGGCATGTTAGCCTCGGCCCTTTCTAAGAACTGGCAAAAAATTATGCGTCTACGCCCCCTGGGGGCGTGGCAAATCGGCAAAGAAGTTTGTTGTGGCCAACTGCATAATTCATGCATACAATAGCTTAGTAGCAATTGCTAAGATGGCAAAAAGCATTTTAACATAAATATAATAATATTAATGAATTTAAAAAATAAAATTCATAAGTTTTTGATTAATAAATAAAAAGTTTCCAGCGGGATTCGAACCTGGGTCTTTTGAAAACAACATATAATCGTTAGCTAAACCTAAATAAATTCACAGCTGATCAGCTGACCAGCTGATCAGCAGTTTGTGACGACACAAAACAATACAATCGCAATTCTTGCAATATGTATACACTTTTGGATGTGTATACACGTACACATGCATACATACATATATGCATGCATAGAAAAACTGCCTGCCACACAGCGTCGCAAATCGGAAAGCATAAAGCAGTTTTAGTTTTTACATAAATGCACAATTCATATGCGTATGTTTATAAATGATTATCAATTGGCAGCAAACATTTTATAATAAATATACAAATATTAAAAAAATAAAAAAAAAATAATTTTTGAAAAAAAGTTTTCTGCGGGATTCGAACCCACGCACTTAAGTGTAGCTTTCATAGCGCTTACCACCAGCGCCACTGTCCTGACTCGGGTTTTGTTAACTAAAACCAAATAAGGCATTGCTAGAGCGCCTTTTGACAAAACTAAAGTAACGATCGAAAAATTCCCAATTCAGTCACAATTCTTAGAATATTCTGGCATGCAAACTTTTGTATGTATACATAGAAAATTGTGTGTATACTCGTATAGTGTGTACATGTGTAAATCTATATGTATGTGTAGGAAAAACGTTTGTTGCTTGCCATGTACGTTTTCTAATTGCCGAAATATTTCGTTAATTAAATGTTTATTAAAAAAATAAGATGCACCTATGGGAACAAAGTATATCGCTGTTAGTTGCGCCTAACTGCAACGTTCTTACTTGTTATTAATTGTTTCGTTATCTTGGATATTTATGTCCGAAGTTTCCACAATTATTTATCTGTACTTTATATTTTTAATACAGTTTTTAATTGTTTCGTTGCTTGGATTTATATGTCCGAAGTTTCCACAATTATTTATCTGTATTTACTATTGTAACACTCAATTTTTATTTTGTTCACTTTTACAAGATTTCACAAAACTTTATTTTTCGTGTTACTCCGATTACCGGCTGCGCCAATTATGTACTTCTTTTTTAGATTAATACATGTTCTTTATTTGAGGCATAGAATACAACTGAGCGACTTATTCAATTCTGAGGGGTTTTTTATATAATTCTTTTTGTTTCCAATCATGGTGAAATACTCTTATGCTAGGCAGCGGAGGCTGCGATAATTGTTTATGTTTACAATATTGGAGCGGCGTCTTATTACTAAAGTGTGTTTATATTATGCAGCTGGGCTGTGACCAAAAAGTGTCAAATAGCCTTTGATAGCTAGTGGAGCCTGCGATGCTTGTTTATATTATGTAGCTGTGACAAATATTATTGTTTACAATATTGGGTCTGCTCTTGAGTTAGCAATAAGTGTCCGTTATTCTTATGATACTTATGGCTCAAGAGTTTTTTACATTAAGGAAGATTGTAAGCCTTTAGTGTCGACTGTAGTTCTTGGAAATGCAGCTAATGGTATTTTTAATTTCAAATATTTAATAGCATCATTTCTGAAAGTGTTTTTGTTACAATTATATTTTATTCCGTTAAGTCAACAGAAAATAATGAACAAAAAAAAAAAAGTCTGCCCAAATAACAAAAGCACGTGACATCTGCGGTTTTCCTATATGTATGCACACATGTACATTAAAAACTAGTGTAGCATGGTCTACAAATTTTAACTTGATAGATGGCGCTTTAGCAGTGAACTTATTTACTATGGCTATTACAGCTTCGAGTGGCATTGATATATTTCTTTTACAATTATGAAGTGTCTGTGTTAATTAAGGTAATGCCTGTTAATCGAGGAACGTCTATTTGTTGGGTCTATTTTTAATTATATTTAATAATATAACATTTTTCGAATTTCAACTAATATAAGCGCCATCTATTATTATTTTTTTTGGCAATGCAATGTATATATACATGTACATATGTACATTTTGAACGTTACACGCATACATTCTTATGTATACTTTCTGATTTATCCATATGGGTAATTCTCCAGAAAAGTCAACTTTTTGTCACGTTCGACACTGGTTTTTTGTAATTATCTTGAAAACGGATTAATTTTAGTACTAATCAAAAGCAATATAATTAACTATTTGTCAAAATAAAGAAGTTTTTTGCCATTTTCAGCACTAAAATTGATGCATTTTCAAGATAATTACAAAAAACCAAACCACAGTACAGATTATTATTTTATTTTATTAAAATTGGGTTCAGGGTATTATCTAGTCGAGCACTCTCGACTAGAGTTTTCTTACTTGTTTGATTTAGTTTTCTAAAATCAATCACCAGACGTTTCTTTTTATGACCTGGCACGTCGACACCTTTTGATTGTTGTAGGGTGACTTGGATGGTCTAATTATGCCATTCGCCAGAAGTTGTTTAACCTCTGCGTTGACAAATTCAGACACACCCATTCGGTATGGGTATAGTTTAGAATACACTGATTCGCCGTCCGTTGGGATAATGGCAACTGTGTTAATTGTAAGGTAAAGATTCATTAACGTCTGTGAAGGCCTTAATCATCCTGTCAATCATACGATTGAAAGTAGGTCTGATCGCGGCAGAGAGGTCCGCATCATGGATTTCAAAATGATTCACTTGTTGACAGTTAGTGAATTTGATCTCTTCCATACCTTGATCATATTTTATTTTATTATTTGTTAGGTCGACTTGGGCGTTGACCTGTTTTAACAGATCAAGGCCAATGATGCCATCGAAATCTTTTAGTGATTCGAGCCTGAAGAAAAATGATTTGATTTTGAAAAGGTGAATTATGTTGGATTTTTGTGTGTCCATGGATTCACCTAACCTGGAATGGGCTGTTGACTGGCATCCAATGTGCCAGTACAGGAAGGGGTTTAATATAATTTTTGGACGCTCCTGTATCGATTAAGAGCCTAATAGTGCGCCCTGCTATCGTACGCTTTATGGGAGTTTTCCCTAAAAAATTGCAGCTTTCTGCTCCTGACAAGTCGTTCTCAACTGCCTATGCCTCACGTTGTGAATAGGACCCGTAGTCGTCAGTATTGTCTTGTTGGGGCAAATGATTTACGTTTTGTTGCGTTCTCATGGATTGGTCCCCATAATTTCGAGTGTTTTTATAGCTTGGAGTGGGTTGCCTAAAACATGAGGAAGAATCAACTTCCATTGGTTCAAGTCCGCGGCTCTGTGCTTTTTGAGAGTTGAAGCGCTGCTTAGAACTGCTTGGCTTCTGTTGATTTGAATTTGTGTGTGTCTGAAAATAAGGGTTCTTCTTTTGATAAGAACCATCATTCTCCTGCTGACCACTTTGACGCCACTTCTGGGTTTTTTGGCCATTTGACTTTTGAGCCTTTTCCTCCGAGTATTTTGCAAAGTTAGCTGCAAAAATTCCTCTCTCATTACTCGCTTCAGCTTCTTGAGCTAAAGCTAGAGCTGAAGGAAGGTATTTGGGTTGTGCTGGAAAAACGGCCCACCTCACTGATTTTCTGAGTCCCGAAATGAAGGGGTGCAGAGCGTTATTCCTGAATTTACCATTCAGGACAGCCGCTGCAGCAGGGTCATGTGTCATTATCGTTTTGTTTGTTAGTAATGTTAACTTTTTCTCAATCTCATCGTAGTATTTTAGCGATAGATCGCCTTGCCTAAGCGTGCTCAAATGTTGCATAGGCGTTTTGTCAGAGAATGTGAAGTCTAACCTGGCAATAATGGCGTTGAAGTTTAGTACAGTATTGAACGAGGCAAGCACAGCGTCTGCTGGTCCTCTAACTTTGTTGCGAATTATTGCACTGCTTGATAGTGCCTCGAGCTGTCATCGTAAGGTTCAAAAGCCTTATAGGCTGCGCAGGCTGCTTGTCTCCAAGAAACATAATTTTCGTGTTTGCCGACAAACTCTGGAATTGACTTAACGATATCTAAGGGCTCGTCGGATTTATTAACCGCGAAAATTTTTACCTCTTCGTAAACCTCGACCTGAGCGGTCCGTCCCACAAATCTGTTGAATTGTTCTGTAAGGGCTTTTATTTTATTTTTCAAAAGTAGCCGCTTGCATGTTTTATTTGCACCCCGAGTTGCACTACTTGCTCATCAGATTTTTTGTCGTCTATGTTGCAAAAAAGAAGAAATAAGTTCGTCACCGCTGCTATCGTCCGATCTGTTGCTACCCTGCATTCGCCTAATCGCTTTACTCTAGTAGTAATTTCATCGAAATTTAATTCTTATTATTGAAGAAAAAGGGCACTGACAGAATGATTTATTCGGACACTAACAATGTATTCAACAAGTTATTATACCCTGAACCCATTGAAAATGGGAAATCAGGGTATAATGGTTTTGTTAAAAGTATGTAACAGGCAGAAGGAGGCGTGGCAGACCCTATAAAGTATATATATTCTTGATCAGGGTGACGAGAAAAGTTGATCTAGCCATGTCCGTCTGTCCGTCCGTCCGTCCGTCCGTCCGTCCGTCCGTCTGTCCGTATGTTTGAACGCGTCGATTTCCGAAGATACAAAAGCTAGAGAGTTCATTCTTTTTGTGTTAGGTCCGTATATTGCGCGCGCAGTACGAGTTTGTTTCAGAAATTCGATAACTTGTATATTTGCAAGGTTATCGATAACTGAAATTATCGGGAACCAGTTATAAAATTCTAGCTAATTCATCTTTAGAGTTAGAGTCTCCAAGTCTTCTGCATATATATAGATACCAATTTATTACAATTTCGGTTTTAGTCAGATTTTGGATTCCGGTCCCCGATTCGCCCCCACACCCCCAAATGTGTAAAAAATTCATTTCAAATACTAGAGACATACAGTTTGGTTTGGCATAAAGATATGAATATCATAATCTTAATCTGAACATATCAATACGATTGTCCATCTAGAAACAGAATTATTAGTCTATAAAGTTTTCTCATCAAAACCCATGTGGCGCAGCAAGCAAGGCATCGACACAGCAAGACGCATTGCGGGCGCACATATATGTACATACATACATATGTATGTATGTACGTATGTATGTATGTATGTATGCATATGTGTGCAAGCGTAGATCAGCGTGTGGCTGCAATCGTACATACATACATATGAATTTGTGCATGTAAAGCTAATTGTAAAAGAGTTATGATTTCTAAAAAAAAACCTAAAATGTTAAATACAGTATGTAGATCATATGCTGAAACTCTCATTACATTCCATTATATATTTTAAAAATTTTAAAACAATTAAAATAACAATGGAAATGCAAGCAACGTTGAGCAATGCAAATCAATTTTCTATTTTCTATGTTGCTATGCGTGCAAATTCTAAGAATCACAATTGTTTTTGAATTGCGTTAGAATTGTCTTTGAATTGTATTTGTATTTTCAGCGACTGCTTGAGTGTTTCTTTCGTATATGGCGAATTTCATTCGTTTTCGCTACTGTGCAGTTTGAGTGAGTCGTGGTGTAGATGGCTAGATAGATGCAACGAATGTTAGGGTGTCGCAGGTTCTAGCCTCGCCTAAGCCCTTCATAATTTATTATTTTTATTTTTTTTTTTTATTTTTATTATTTCTTTCTTTTTTATTTATTATTTATTCTTTTGTATTTGATACCTTTGAAAGCCAGTTGGTAGTTTAACTAATTGTGAATAATTGGGTTTTTTTTTTTTTTAATTTCAAATATTTAATAGCATAATTTCTGAAAGTGTTTTTGTTTCAATTATATTTTATTCCGTTAAGTCAAAAATAATAAACAGAAAGTTTGCCCAAATAACAAAAGCACGTGACATCTGCGGTAAAAGTTTTCCTATATGTACATATGCACACATGTACATTCAAAACTAGCCTAGCATGGTCTAAGAATTTAAGCTTGCTAGATGGCGCTTTAGCAGTGAATTTATAAACAAAAAAAAAATTTTTTTTTTCATAGAAAAACCAGTCATTTTTGCTGAAGCTCACATTTCTCATGTTTGACCTATAACTGTGAAGCACCCTGTTATCGCATCACCCTGTTTGTAAATTCATTTAAAGGCTTGAAGAATTCTCTGTCGAATGCCTTTTAAATTTCTAAAATATCTTACTTGGTTCGAAAGTTATGATTTTTGCAACGCAAAATGAGCAAAGGCCCCACTGTGCGTCGCTTGGGGGTGGGTTGGGCTATACTTTGGACGGCTTATAACTGCATTTCTAGATGAACGATCATGATCATGAACTTCATGAAACTTTCGTAATATATTAAAAGCATCCAAATGTACCTATTTGCAAAATTGCAAGTCTCTAGTATTTGAAATGCGTTTTTTTCTAATTGGGGGCAAAATCTGAAAATTACGTATCTATCTATCAATCTAAATTAACAAATTTGAAGTCTCTAGCTAAAACGGTGTAGAAGTTATGCCCAAAAAACCTAAAAAATTTAAACGAATTTTCCATTTTTTATCGATTTGGAAATGGGATGAGTTATCAAAAAAACAAAATAAACTCGTACTGCGTAGCTAACATACGAGGGTGTATCTGAAATTTCAGCTCTCTAGCTTTTGTGGGCAAGATTTGAGCACTGGTAAGTCTTCGTTTTGTCAAAATTGTTTAAAGAGAGAGCATGCACGCAAATACAGCAAATTCATCTTTATATAATGAATGGTTTTCCCCCACCCACCCTTGTTTTGATCATAGAAAATTCCTTCTTGATAATTTGATATTAATTTTAATAAGGTAGTACTGCAAATGGCTAACTGAAAAAATAGTTGGGAAAACTAATAGTTTAAATAAACAAAAATTAAAAATAATTCATGAATAGGCGGTTTATTAGAAAATAGCATTGAGGTGATAAGAAATATGCTTTCTCAATGCTTTCTCCGCAAATCTGATCCGACCGAAATCGTTCACACAATTCAAATTACGTGAGAGGCACACGCCAATTTGCACATATGGGCTAGAGTTACGCACACAGGCGCATATCATGTAAGTATACCCACGCGCATGAACGCTTTCATACCCTACATACAAATAATAATAATATTCTTAATATTTTGCATGAGCATGGCAAGCGCTTTGAAAAGTTCAGCATACTCTTCACTCAGAAGGTAAGAAATGGGATCATCTTCATTTACACTCGGGAACAAATTTGAATTTTATAATATATTTTGCAGTAGATGGCAAGCGCTTTGAAAAGTTCAGCATACTCTTCACTCAGAAGGTAAAATATGGGATCGTGTTGATTTGCAACTCGCGAACAAATTTTAATTTGTTTTTTTTTTTTTTAATTAAATGTTTATTTACAGCTTATGTTTATTTTAACATAGGATACATAACAATAAGACAATAACAAGATATTTTATTTGAAATTTTATTTCTTATGGGTAATGTGAAGATTTTTTATATCAAGACACGATCCAGCAGGTCTAGAGGGTGATGTCGTTTTAATCTTTCCCTAGTGCAAGTGCGGCGAATGCGAGCTGCAGTACCTAGGCACCTAGGCCAATCTGTTTGGATGAGAATTTAATCTTTCTTGATATATATGTACACATATAAATATATATATATATATAGTGACATAATCATACTGATTACGTCCACAATATCCAAAAGCTGTTGCCATAGCCAAATCATTAACATAAATATTCCCAGGCTACTGAGCCTATCAAATCATTAACATACATATTCCCAGGCTCAGTAACTATAAACAAAGAGCAGCCAAGACGGCGCTTCTCCCCCATCGATCGGCATCGATCGAAATATAAACATTCCCAAGCTTGATAACTGTAAACAAAGAACGGCCAAGCCGGCGGTTCTCCCCCATCGATCGGCATCGATCGAAATAAAGCATAATCAGCATAAAATCTCTAGCAACATGCATCACCCACGAATAAACATTTGTTGCCAGCAACATGCATCACCAGAAAGTTGCAAATATTCTAAGAGAGTTCACTTTATAATTCAATAGACACACAATTGTTAGTCTTAAGCTAATATTCAATAAAGCAAGTTGTCATAATTTTACTTTGGCTTCGTCTTTTAATTTGTATTAGCGTTGTCGTTAGCTTATGTCGCGACATTTACTCGACTCAAAACATATTACTCAAGTGGCGCAGCCGGTAGGATAACAATAAATTGTGGATCCTGATGCAATAACTAAGTTATTATTTCTTGCGTCCCGTTTACTGTTATCCGCTAAACAACTAACGCGAAGGCAACCCACGCGACGGTCAATATCGCGTCAAGTTTTTTTTATACTTTGTTCCCAAAGGGAAGAAAGTATATTGGGTTTGTGCAATGTCCGTCTTGCTGTCCGTCCGTCTGTCCGTCTGTCCGTCTGTCCGTCCGTCCGTCTGTCCGTCTGTCCGTCTGTCCGTCTGTCCGTATGAACGCAATATTTTTCGGCGCTATTAGAGCTAGAGACTTGAAATTTTAAACATATACTCATATATGTTCCCGAATTATAAAGTGTAAAAATTTTCCCGATCCGCCCACTAGGGGCGTGGCAAATCGGAAAACTCTTCCGCCCATAGTTAAGTTATCATACTAGATGATGAGCTAGAGAGTTGCAATTTGAAATGTACACTCGGGGTGACAACCCAAGTTCAAAAAGCTATGGCGGATATATCTACGCCCATTGGGGGCGTGGCAAATCGGGAAATACGTATCTTCTACACCGTTAAAGCTAGAACGCTGAAATTTTGCATGTGAGTTAATGTTATGATTCTAAGAAGATCGATCAAAAAGTTTTATGTCTACGCCCATTGGGGGCGTGGCAAATCGGACCTGAATATATAGTGATTTATCAAATTGTGCTATATTTCGAATACTATTGACACTAGAGACTTGAAATTTTGCATGTATACTCGGGTTGACAACCCAAGACTAATAAGCTATGGTAGATATATCTACGCCCACAGGGGGCGTGGCAAACCGCAAAAGTTTATATCTCCTACAGTTTTAGAGCTAGAAGCTTGAAAATTGGATGGTTGAGTTACTAATGTTCTCCTCTATCGATCCCCCAAAAATAATTTTTCAGCCTCTTTGGGGGCGTGGCATATCGAAAAATACCCTGTAATTTTCGCATTTTTGGAATGTAAGCAACCAAATTTTGCAGGCATGTTAGCCTCGGCCCTTTCTAAGAACTGGCAAAAAATTATGCGTCTACGCCGCCTGGGGGCGTGGCAAATCGGCAAAGAAGTTTGTTGTGGCCAACTGCATAATTCATGCATACAATAGCTTAGTAGCAATTGCTAAGATGGCAAAAAGCATTTTAACATAAATATAATAATATTAATGAATTTAAAAAATAAAATTCATAAGTTTTTGATTAATAAATAAAAAGTTTCCAGCGGGATTCGAACCTGGGTCTTTTGAAAACAACATGTAATCGTTAGCTAAACCTAAATAAATTCACAGCTGATCAGCTGACCAGCTGATCAGCAGCTTGTGACGTCACAAAACAACACAATCGCAATTCTTGCAATATGTCTGCCACACAGCGTCGCAAATCGGAAAGCATAAAGCAGTTTTAGTTTTTACTTAAATGCACAATTCATATGCGTATGTTTATAAATGATTATCTATTGGCAGCAAGCATTTTATAATAAATATGCAAATATTAAAAAAATAAAAAAAAATAATTTTTGAAAAAGAAGTTTTCTGCGGGATTCGAACCCACGCACCTAAGTATAGCTTGCATAGCGCTTACCACCAGCGCCACTGCCCTGACTTGGGTTTCGTTAACTAAAACCAAATAAGGCATTGCTAGAGCGCCTTTTGACAAAACTAAAGTAAAGATCGAAAAATTCTCAATTCAGTCACAATTCTTAGAATATTCTGGCATCCAAACTTTTGTATGTATACATAGAAAATTGTGTGTATACTCGTATAGTGTGTACATGTGTCAATCTGTATGTATGTGTAGGAAAAACGTTTGTTGCTTGCCATGTACGTTTGCTAATTGCCGAAATATTTCGTTAATTAAATGTTTATTAAAAAATAAGATGCACCTATGGGAACAAAGTATATCGCTATTAGTTGCGCCTAACTGCAACGTTCTTACTTGTTTTTTAATAAAAACCTCGACAGTGACGTGTATACCGAAATTCGCATATTGCCAAAGCCGGAGATTGTGGAAATAACTTGAAAATAACTCAAGAAGACGCGGTAGAATTCGAAGAGATTATAATTCCAGAAACATCTGGTTTTCTCACAACATTAAATCAAATATTAATACGCAAATTTAAGAAAAGTTAAAATTAAATTAAATTAAACTTAAATTAACAACAAAAATAATAATAATAAATAAATAAATAAATAAATAAAATAAAAAAAAATATAATAATAATAATATAAATAAAAATTTTAAATAAAATCTTTATAATCAAAATGGAAGGAGACGCAACAACACCCCTTTCAGATGCCAGCATGACGCAAGTGATCAATCAACTTAAAAACGTTGAAAAGTTCACTGGAAATAAGAACGCATCTTGGCCCTCTACACCACCAATGATGCGAGGCAGAGGTCAATACTTTTTGGACTTGTGGAAAGCTGCATCAGCAGTGAAGTTATGCTATCGCTTGGCATGACTAACTTAACTACATGGACGGATCTTCGTAAACAACTCATCTTGAACTACAAGACGCAAACTAAGAACCACGTCTTACTGGAGGAATTCAGGAACACCCCATTCAAGGGCAACGTAAGAGCCTTTTTGGAGGAAGCAGAACACCGCAGGCAAACATTAATGAGTAAGCTAGAACTAGAAAATAACCCAGATGAAAAAATATTATATGCACGGTTGATTAAAACTAGTATTGACGATTTAATCCAAAAACTTCCAACAAATATTGGCATTAGAATTATAAATTGCGAAATTCCCGATTTAAGATCTTTAATAAATATATTACAAGAAAAAATCTTTATGATGAACCCTGTCCAAATTTAAATCAAAATAAAGTAAAACAAGAAAAAAATTTCAAGCCGATACACCAAAATCCCAATATTCAAAAATTTCCAACATTTCTTCAACCTAATCATCCCTATGTCCCATATAGACCTTACTTTCAACAACCATATCTTCAACCAACACCCAATTATACTAATAATAATGCTTTTCCACCTAATCATTATTCTCCTCGACCAATGCAACCAACACCAAATCAGGTTAGACCCTTTAATCCTACACTCAGACCAATCTTTAGACAGAACCAATTTGACAATAATCGTTTCGGACAACAGATACAAGTAACTCCACAACAAGCTCCTTTCAATAGTTCTGGAGTAGCTAACCAACCAACAAAGCGCGTTAGACCTGCAGAAAGTGGACAAAGTAAAATGAGCATAGATGAAGAAAATCGAAATCAAGAAGAAATAAATTATCATAACTACATGCAGCAAGAATATTATAATCAATTAGCTTCTTATTACGAATACTATCCTCAATATTACCAAGAACAAACTCACCCACAAAGCTCAGACTACACATACACACAAACAGCCACAGCCGAACAAGAGACAGAACAACCAAATGAAATAGAAATAGAGCAAGCCGAACATTTTCCGCTGCCAGCCTCGGAAATCAACAATACATAATTATCACTTATAAAGGCAAAAATTTAAAATGTTTAATAGATACAGGATCTACTGTCAATATGATGACATCCAATGTTTTTAATTTACCAATTCACGATACCGACTGTCTTATTCAAACCAGCAATGGACCATTAACTATCACAAAAAAAGTGAATGTCCTTTCCAATAACTTGTTCAAAAGTAATAATGAATTTCACCATCAGTTTTCACCAGATTATGATCTATTAATAGGTAGAAGACTGCTGTCAGAAGCACAAGCCGTTATTGATTATAAATCCCAAACTGTAAGTTTATACAGTAGAAAGTATAAGTTAATCAGTAATATTCCGATTACAAATCAAAATCATTTCATAACTCAACCAATTCTTGAAACTAATCAACACTTCAACAATCCAATCAGAGACAATTCTAAAAAACAAGAACCAAAAAACTCAAGCCCTTACCGACTAGACAATTTAAATGAAGAAGAAAAATTTAATTTAATAAGCTTGTTGAAACAATATCAACACATCCAATTCAAAGAAGGCGACCAACTTAGTTTCAGTAATCAAGAAAAACATGTTATAAACACTACTCATAATTCACCTTTGTATACAAAGCCATACAGTTATCCACAAGCATATGAACAAGAAGTTGAATACCAAATTCAAGACATGTTAGATCAAGGTATTATACGCCCCAGCAATTCACCTTATTGTAGTCCTATATGGATCGTACCAAAAAAACAAGATGCATCAGGAAAACAAAAATTTCGAATCGTAATTGACTACAGAAAATTAAACGACATAACCATAAGTGACAGACACCCAATACCAAATATGGACGAAATTTTAGGAAAACTAGGTAAATGCAATTATTTCACAACAATAGACCTTGCAAAAGGATTTCATCAACTTGAAATGCATCCAGATTCCATCAAAAAAACAGCTTTCTCTACTAAACATGGCCACTATGAATATCTTCGTATGCCATTTGGACTAAAGAATGCACCTGCAACCTTTCAACGTTGTATGAATAACGTCCTGCGACCATTATTAAATAAACATTGTTTAGTATATCTTGATGATATCATTGTTTATTCAACGTCGTTAAAAGAACACCTACACTCAAACTACCTTTCTAGGACATGTCATAACTTAGGATGGAATAAAACCCAATCCTGATAAAATAAAAGCAATTCTGAAATATCCAATTCCAACAAAAACTAAAGAAATAAAAGGTTTTCTTGGATTAACTGGTTATTATAGAAAATTTATTCCAAATTTTGCAGACATAGCCAAACCAATGACAACAGTACTTAAAAAAGACTCCAAAATAGATATTAAAAATCCAGAATACATCAACGCTTTTGAAAAACTAAAACAGCTTATTTCCAACGACCCAATTTTAAAAATTCCAGACTTCAAAAATAAATTCATTTTAACAACTGACGCAAGTAATGTAGCTCTTGGAGCTGTACTTTCTCAAGACGGACATCCCATCAGCTTTATAAGCAGAACCCTTAATGACCACGAAACTAACTATAGCGCCATAGAACAAGTAAGAAAACTCTAGTCGAGAGTGCTCGACTAGATAATATCCTGAACCCAATTTTAATAAAATAAAATAATAATCTGTACTGTGGTTTGGTTTTTTGTAATTATCTTAAAAATGCATCAATTTTAGTGCTGAAAATGGCAAAAACTTCTTAATTTTGACAAATAGTTCATTACATTGCTCTTGATTAGTATTAAAATTAATCCGTTTTCAAGATAATTACAACAAACCAAAGTGTCGAACGTGAAAAAAAGTTGACTTTTCTGGAGAATTACCCATATGGATAAATCAGAAAGCATAGATAAGAATGTATTCGTGTAACGTTCAAAATGTACATATGTACATGTATATATACATACATATGTGTGTATGCATTGCCAAAAAAAATAATAATAGATGGCGCTTATATTAGTTGAAGTTCGAAAAATGTTATATTATTAAATATTATTAAAAATAGACCCAACAAATAGACGTTCCTCGATTAACACGCATCACATTAATTAACACAGACACTTCATAATTCTAGAAAAGATATATCAATGCCACTCGAAGCTGTAACACCTATAGTAAATAAATTCACTGCTAAAGCGCCATCTAGCAAGCTTAAATTCTTAGACCATGCTAGGCTAGTTTTGAATGTACATGTGTGCATACATATAGGAAAACTTTTACCGCAGATGTCACGTGCTTTTGTTATTTGGGCAAACTTTCTGTTTATTATTTTTGACTTAACGGAATAAAATATAATTGAAACAAAAACACTTTCAGAAATTATGCTATTAAATATTTCAAATTAAAAAAAAAAAAAACCCAATTATTCACAATTAGTTAAACTACCAACTGACTTTCAAAGGTATCAAATACAAAAGAATAAATAATAAATAAAAAAGAAAGAAATAATAAAAATAAAAAAAAAAATTAAAAATAATAAATTATGAAGGGCTTAGGCGAGGCTAGAACCTGCGACACCCTAACATTCGTTGCATCTATCTAGCCATCTACACCACGACTCACTCAAACTTCACAGTAGCGAAAACGAATGAAATTCGCCATATACGAAAGAAACAATAAAGCAGTGGCTGAAAATACAAATACAATTCAAAGACAATTCTAACGCAATTCAAAAACAATTGTGATTCTTAGAATATACACGCATAGCAACATAGAAAACGGCCCAATTTTTTGTGTGTATATGTGCACACGCATACGAAAATTGATTTGCATTGCTCAACGTTGCTGGCATTTCCATTGTTATTTTAATTGTTTTAAAATTTTTAAAATATATAATGGAATGTAATGAGAGTTTCAGCATATGATCTACATACTGTATTTAACATTTTAGGTTTTTTTTAGAAATCATAACTCTTTTACAATTAGCTTTACATGCATAAATACATATGTATGTACATATGTATGTATGTATGTACGATTGCAGCCACACGCTGATCTACGCTTGCACACATACATACATATGTATGTATGTACATACATATGTGCGCCCGCAATGCGTCTTCCTGTGTCGCTGCCTTGCTTGCTGCGCCACATGGGTTTTGATGAGAAAACTTTATAGACTAATAATTCTGTTTCTAGATGGACAATCGTATTGATATGTTCAGATTAAGATTATGATATTCATATCTTTATGCCAAACCAAACTGTATGTCTCTAGTATTTGAAATGAATTTTTTACACATTTGGGGGTGTGGGGGCGAATCGGGGACCGGAATCCAAAATCTGACTAAAACCGAAATTGTAATAAATTGGTATCTATATATATGCAGAAGACTTGGAGACTCTAACTCTAAAGATGAATTAGCTAGAATTTTATAACTGGTTCCCGATAATTTCAGTTATCGATAACCTTGCAAATATACAAGTTATCGAATTTCTGAAACAAACTCGTACTGCGCGCGCAATATACGGACCTAACACAAAAAGAATGAACTCTCTAGCTTTTGTATCTTCGGAAATCGACGCGTTCAAACATACGGACAGACGGACGGACGGACGGACAGACGGACATGGCTAGATCAACTTTTCTCGTCACCCTGATCAAGAATATATATACTTTATAGGGTCTGCCACGCCTCCTTCTGCCTGGTACATACTTTTAACAAAACCATTATACCCTGATTTCCCATTTTCAATGGGTTCAGGGTATAAAAAGAACTTTTAGCCATTGTATGGGCAACAAAAACCTTTCGACATTACCTCCTAGGTCGACATTTCGAAATTAATAGTGATCATCAACCATTATGTTGGTTATATAAAATGAAAGAACCAAACTTAAAACTAACTAGATGGAGAGTAAAATTATCAGAATACGATTTCGATATAAAATACATACATATGTAAAAGGAAAAGAAAACCACATAGTTGACGCTCTATCGCGAGTAAAAATAGAACAAACTTATTTCGTAGAAGAAACACAACATAGCGCTGACGAAGACACTAGTAATTTAATTTGCATTACAGAAATGCCAATAAACACATTCAAAAGACAGATTATATTTTCTAAAGGCATTCCAAATATTAACAAGTAAGAAAACTCTAGTCGAGAGTGCTCGACTAGATAATACCCTGAACCCAATTTTAATAAAATAAAATAATAATCTGTACTGTGGTTTGGTTTTTTGTAATTATCTTGAAAATGCATCAATTTTAGTGCTGAAAATGGCAAAAAAACTTCTTTATTTTGACAAATAGTTAAATATATGGCTCTTGATTAGTACTAAAATTAATCCGTTTTCAAGATAATTACAAAAAACCAGTGTCGAACGTGACAAAAAGTTGACTTTTCTGGAGAATTACCCATATGGATAAATCAGAAAGTATACATAAGAATGTATGCGTGTAACGTTCAAAATGTACATATATATACATTGCATACATATACATTGCATTGCCAAAAAAAAAAAAAAATAGATGGCGCTTATATTAGTTGAAATTCGAAAAATGTTATATTATTAAATATCATTAAAATTAGACCCAACAAATAGATGTTCCTCGATTAACACGCATCACCTTAATTAACACAGACACTTCATAATTGTAAAAGAAATATATCAATGCCACTCAAAGCTGTAATAGCCATAATAAATAAGTTCACTGCTAAAGCGCCATCTAGCAAGTTTAAATTCTTACACCATGCTAGGCTAGTTTTGAATGTACATGTGTGCATACATATAGGAAAACTCTTACCGCAGATGTCACGTGCTTTTGTTATTTAGGCAAACTTTCTGTTTATTATTTTCTGTTGACTTAACGGAATAAAATATAATTGAATCAAAAACACTTTCAGAAATAATGCTATTAAATATTTGAAATTAAAAAAAAAAAAAACCCCTTATTCACAATTAGTTAAACTACCAACTGACTTTCAAAGGTATCAAATACAAAAGAATAAATAATAATAAAATAAATAATAATAAAAATAAATAATAAGAAAGTAATATAAAAAAAAAATAAAATTAAAAATAAGAAATTATGAAGGGCTTAGGCGAGGCTAGAACCCGCGACAGCCTAACATTCTGTGCATCTACCTAGCCATCTACACCACGGCTCACTTGAACGACAGAGTAGCGAAAACGAATGAAATTCGCCATATACGAAAAAAAAAACTAAAGCAGTGGCTGAAAATACAAATACAATTCAAAGACAATTCTAACGCAATTCAAAAACAATTGTGATTCTTAGAATTTGCACGCATAGCAACATAGAAAACGGCCCAAGATTTTTTGTGTGTATATGTGCACACACATACGAAAATTGATTTGCATTGCTCAACGTTGCTTGCATTTCCATTGTTATTTTAATTGTTTTAAAATTTTTAAAATATATAATGGAATGTAATGAGAGTTTCAGCATATGATCTACATATTCTATTTAACATTTTAGGTTTTTTTTAGAAATCATAACTCTTTTACAATTAGCTTTACATGCCCAAATATGTACATACATATGTACAGACACACGCTGATCTGCGATTGTACACATATACATACATACATACATATGTACATATGTATGTATGTACATATGTGCGCCCGCAATGCGTCTTGCTTTGTCGCTGCCTTGCTTGCTGCGCCACATGGGTTTTGATGAGAAAACTTTGATGATTAATAATTCTGTTTCTAGATGGACAATCGTATTGATATGTTCAGATTAAGATTATGATATTCATATGTATCTATATGCCAAACCAAACTGTATGTCTCTAGTATTTGAAATGCATTTTTTACACCTTTGGGGGTGTGGGGGCGAATTGGGGACCGGAATCCAAAATCTGACAAAAACCGAAATTGTATTAAATTGGTATCTATATATATGCAGAAGAATTGGAGACTCTAACTCTTAAGATGAATTAGCTAGAATTTTTTAACTGGTTCCCGATAATTTCAGTTATCGATAACTAAGCAAATATACAAGTTATCGAATTTCTGAAACAAACTCGTACTGCGCGCGCAATATACGGACCTAACACAAAAAGAATGAACTCTCTAGCTTTTGTATCTTCGGAAATCGACGCGTTCAAACATACGGACAGACGGACAGACGGACAGACGGACATGGCTATATCAACTTTTCTCGTCACCCTGATCAAGAATATATATACTTTATGGGGTCTGCCACGCCTCCTTCTGCCTGTTACATACTTTTAACAAAACCATTATACCCAGATTTCCCATTTTCAATGGGTTCAGGGTATAAACAACAGAATTACTTCAAAAAACTAATAATCCACATTACATACGATAACATGACTAAAGACAAAGCCGAAAAATATTTGATTGACTATTTTTGTACAAAAACTAGTACAATGTTCATAGACAGTGATGCAGACTTCGAAATCATTCAAAACGCACACAAAGAAATCATTAACAATAACCATACTAAAATACTAAGAAGTCTCATTCAATTAAAAAATATAAACTCATATGCCGAATTTAAAGAACTTATTTTAAAAACCCATGAAAAACTCTTACACCCCGGAATTCAGAAAACAAACAAACTCTTCTGTGAAACTTACTATTTCCCTAACAGCCAATTACTAATACAAAACATAATACACGAATGTAACATTTGCAATTTAACAAAAACCGAACACAGAAATACAAACATGCCAATGAAAATTACCCCCAGGCCCGAACATTGTCGCGATAAATTTGTAATAGACATTTATTCCTCTGAAGGCAAACATTACCTTAGTTGCATAGACATTTATTCAAAATTTGCTACACTCGAAAATATTAAAACAAAAGATTGGATAGAATGCAAAAATGCATTAATGCGTATATTTAATCATCTAGGAAAGCCAATAATATTAAAAGCTGACCGAGACGGCGCATTTTCTAGCTTAGCACTAAAAAAATGGCTCGAAAGTGAAGGAATAGAACTACAATTAAATACTACAAAAACAGGAATAGCAGACATCGAACGATTACACAAAACAATAAACGAAAAAATCTGAATAATAAACACTTTAAATGACGAAGAAAATAAACTCAGCAAAATAGAAATCATTCTCTACATCTACAATCACAAAACAAAACATGACACAACTGGACAAACTCCCGCACACATATTTCTATATGCTGGACAACCAAATTTAAACACTCAAGAAAAAAAAGAAAAAATAATAAATAAAATCAATAGTGACCGACAAGAATACGAAGTCGATACCAGTTATCGAAAAGGACCATTACAAAAAGGAAAATTAGAAAATCCATCTAAAGCCAATAAAAATGTCGAAAAAATAGATCCTGATCATTACCAAATTACTAACAGAAATAGAATTACACGTTACTATAAAACACAATTTAAAAAATTAAAGAAAACTAACCAAATACAAATCCCACAGGTTTCTACTTCATAACACTAACCAAAACATCCACTTATACTAATTACCAAGATAATACTAATTGTATCTCATATCCCAATTGACTTTCAATCCACTAATACAATCAAAATTATCCCATATCCTGATCACAACGGCTATCAACTTGATTATATTAGCACTACTTCTTATTATGAAAAAGATAACAAAATTATAAATAGCAAAGAAATAATAAAATATATTGAGCCAAATACCATTGTAACTACTACACCTGTAAAGCAAAATTGCCAGAAAAATAATGTTTATTTTAATAAGTATCAATCAATGTAAACTGCAAATAAATGACATAATTATAAGCGATAATTATTTTCAACCAGAAGTTGACCTTACACCGTTGCATCCCCCAATAGAAATTATTAAAGTAAAACCTACCAAACACAATGACATTGAAAAAATTATATTACAAAATAATATCTTTACATATACAATTATTATAATTACCATAATCATATTCATAGTTGTATCCTATAAAATTAATCCACAGAAAATTTAAGAAACAAATTCATGAACCCAATAATCAAACACAGCCATCAGTCCAAACAGAAGAAGAACAAAAAAAAAAAAACACAACTATTGAGATGGCACAATCAACTTTACCAAAACTTTACCCTTCTGTGTCACCTTGACTCGCAGGCTCGCCTCTTAAGGAGAGGGAAGTGACATAATCATACTGATTACGTCCACAATATCCAAAAGCTGTTGCCATAGCCAAATCATTAACATAAATATTCCCAGGCTCAGTAACTATAAACAAAGAGCAGCCAAGACGGCGCTTCTCCCCCATCGATCGGCATCGATCGAAATATAAACATTCCCAAGCTTGATAACTGTAAACAAAGAACGGCCAAGCCGGCGGTTCTCCCCCATCGATCGGCATCGATCGAAATAAAGCATAATCAGCATAAAATCTCTAGCAACATGCATCACCCACGAATAAAAATTTGTTGCCAGCAACATGCATCACCAGAAAGTTGCAAATATTCTAAGAGAGTTCACTTTATAATTCAATAGACACACAATTGTTAGTCTTAAGCTAATATTCAATAAAGCAAGTTGTCATAATTTTACTTTGGCTTCGTCTTTTAATTTTTATTAGCGTTGTCGTTAGCTTATGTCGCGACATTTACTCGACTCAAAACATATTACTCAAGTATATATATATATATATATATATATATATGTGTGTGTGTGTGTGTGTGTGTGTGCAAGCTCACAATATCTACCACAATCTAACAACAAACTGCAAGTGTTGGGCCCTGCAATTGCTACAGGCAGAAAAAGTTTCGCACACAGTCACATAAATGCTCATACATGTAGCAAGACACAGTAAATGTGTGTGTGCATGCTCATCGCGAAAAAGTAATGCTTATGCACATCAGCGCTTTCATACCCTTCCCAAAAATTATTACGAAAACACAAATTCGGCATAAGTCTTTTCATCGTAAGCCGAGTACCGTTGCAAAGTCGCGGTGGATTCAAATTAAGCAATATCATAATAACTGAACCAACTTTCAGTTGCAAGTTATGTGGTGGAAATCCTGG
>JAUESO010000283.1:0-102191 GCA_030914385.1 Drosophila antonietae
AAAATTCAAAGCCTTAGAGCTTTAAAGCCCACTGGCCAACCGAGAATTCAAGTCAGATTGAGACATGAGCCACTTTAAAGAAGCATGATCGGTAACTACCGAAATTCTTGCCTTTCAACGAACGCTTGGAATTTTTTTATGGCTAGAATAGCTGCCAAACATTCTTTTTCAGTACAGAATAACTTCTTCTCTACAACGTTTAGTTTTCGAGACATAAAAGCAACTGGTACCCTCTTCATTATTGTCCGTAGATTGTACTAGCACGGCACCTACACCTGTATGGCTGGCATCACAGTGTATAGAGAATGGTTTGTTAAAATCTGGGCTATGCAAAACTGGAGCCGAACTAAGCTTCACCTTGAGCTCTTCGTACGCCTTCTGTGCGGATTCCCCCATTCAAATTTTTGTTTCTGTTTCACTTGTTTAACTGATCGAGGAACTGGGAACTCTGTGATGGCTGCGATTTTATCCGGGTCTGTGCTAACAGTACCATTGCCAATCACGTGACCTAAATATTTTACCTCTTTGAGGCAGAAATTACTTTTCTCAATATTGATGGTCAAACCTGCTGTTTTTATTCGACTTGCCAACTCTCTTAGGACACTTAAATGACGCTCAAAAGTATCGGATACTACTAACAAGTCATCTAAGTAAATTAAAACTTCCTGACGCAGATTACTGGGAATTATTTTATCCATTAGTTTCGACATTGTCTGCGGAGCATTGCAAAGCCCAAAAGGCATAACCGTGTATTGGTATAGCGGCCTACCAGGTACAGTGAATGCAGTTTTATTTCGCCTCCAAGGGGATTTGCCAGAATGCATCTTTTAAATCTAGACTGGTAATAAATTCAGCTTTCGGTAGCCTACTAAGAATGCCATCAATAAATCAATAAATGGCATAGGATACGCATCCTTAATCGTAACCGCATTGACACGCCTACTATCTAAACACAAGCGAATTTTCCCCGGTTTGCGAACTAGCACAACTGGAGAAGACCAAGAGCTTTGTGATGGCTCTATCACGCCTAATTTAAGCATTCTGTCTAATTCTTCGTACATCAGCTTTTCTATCGCTGGTGAAACGGGATAATGTCGTTGCTTAATTGGAGCGGCTCCGGCGACATTAATCTCATGGGAAAGTAGGGTTGTTCGACCTAAGCCCAGTTTAGCAAAAGACGGAAACAAATTAATGTGTTGCAACAATATTTGCTGTTGCGTGGCTGTGAGTGGTTTTCGGCTCCGATCCTCTATGGAGGACAAATTATGAAGATTGGGTACCACCTCCAATGGAAGAAGATTAAATTGGGTCCAAAAATCTATCCCCAAATATAAATCCTGAGACAAGGAGGGTACTAGATAAAATGTCAACATTCTAGCTTCATTTCTAAATTTAATTTCGGTAGTAATTTTACCAATAATATTCTGCTCCTTCCCATCCGCAATTCGTACAGCCGAACTCAGCGGCTTAAATTCAATATTGGAATTGAGAACGTGATTAGAAAAGTTGCCACCTATACAGCTTATGGAAGCGCCGGTGTCCATTAAGCCAGTAATACTCTTCCCTAACAAACTAACAACTGCATACGGCCTAAGCGAGCGTTGTATACTCTTGTGCAGGGCACGCGCTGGATCCGGCTCAGGATAGTCGGAAAGAGAGATGGGTACAAAAGGGAACTGCAACTCCAGGTGCTGCCACACATTATTTATTAAAATAAAATCGCGTGCCTACTTTCGATGGTCACTGGTCAATTTAGATAGCACGAAGGGAAGAAAGAAAGAGACAAATGCACAAACAAACATACATAGCTGCCAAGCTGGGTATCGGCCCAAGATATTTTAGGCGACCGATATTGCCCTCCCTACCATGATCGCTAGTTAGCATATATACATTTTGGCGATCCCATTCCAGCTTGATAACTAATACACCCTTACCCAGTTGCGTCGCATGGCCCCGAAAAGATTAGACTAAGCAAATGTTCATTTTAGCTTTAAAGTTTAATACAAAAAGAATTATAATATCGATACATTAGAATGATGGTATAGAGAGGTAAAGATATTAGAGCTTTTTTTAAAGCTTTTAAGTAAGCTCTCAGCTGCTAGGAAGAATAAGCCAGCAAAGAAATGATAAACGTAGGATACTATAATAAGAGAAAAGAATGATAGGAAAGAAGAAATGATTAGTGCATTATTCTTTACAAATGTAGCGTAGCAAAACAAACGCTGATAAACCAAATAAGAAGCAAATCAAACTTAAATTAAATATTGTGCACTTACGGCAATATCCCGCGATGAAAGCGCTTCCATTTCGGTATGGCTGTAAGCTGCTATAAAATTATCCTTTATGCAAAAATGAATAAATAAAATAATGCAAAAATTCAAAAATATATCTATATAGAAAAAGAAGATGCTAAGTAAGGGAAAATATTCATATGGAGTAGATAGGATTAGATATACAAAATTTTATAATATATAATTATAAACTATTTTAATTACATTTTCATGATTAGGTTAGATTTTCTTTTTTTTTTTCGTTTTTTTTTTTCTCTAACAATGACAAAATTTTTAGTTCGAATATGCAGGGTATCGTTATAAACGATTCATCCAACGATTCCAATTGGAAACACAAGTTCTCTTCTGAGACTGCGTGGAGTGGTGGCGTGGCCAAAAAAAAAAGGTATTTGCGTCTAGCAAAGGCTGCTCAGCTTTTGGTGGATGGGAGATTTGCCAATTTTGCAGCGCAAGTTCTGCGGCCTTATGTGCTTGCCGATTAGCGTAGCGTATTTGTCGCCAAGCACAAAAGAAAGTTAAGATAAGGCTTGGTGCCAAACCTGCAAAAAGGTTTGTGCGATAATAATTAATTTTTCACTACAGTTTTTCTTCTTTAATTTTTTTTTTTTTTTTTTTTCATTTAAAATGGATGTCTTCCGACTCACCAATGCTTGATTCGGCACTTGCACTCGTAAATTATTAAATAAAAAGCGAATTTTTTTTCGCGCGTATTTTAAATCAAATTCTCAATATATATTTATTAATTATATTTATATTTTATTTTTCAATTAGCACAGTTAAAATAATGTCTGGCCTGTTTGCGAGTCGAATCGAAAAAGAAAAATTTGGCCGATGCCAGAGCGGCAAGCCAGCGCTTGGGAACAGTGACCACAAGTGACAAATCCACCTGTTAGTTTGTGGTCGCCTTTTTAGTTAGCGCTTGAGAACAGCTGCTTTAAGCGACACTAACCAGCTGGAGTGCATGCTTTTAGGGCTACTCAATTTTTCAACGATTTATGAAAATGCCTAGTTATAGCTAGTCCAGCGCCACTACAAATCCCCTCTACCAAAATCACACTCATAGGGTGATTCACGCTGGACACGACAATTATTGCTTTAGATCCTTTGCATGGTATTTGCCAATCAAACGACCCCTGCAAATCTTCTATTTCGTAATAACTGTTACCGAGATCTTTTCCTAATTCTGGCCTTTACGAAATTAGGAGCTAGCTTTGCGTTAAAACCCCTTACAAAGTTACTTTGTTGAAAATTACGTCTATAAACTTCTTGACCTACCACAAACTTACATCCCGACAACGCAAGTTATAGGTGTTCTCATTTCGGCTGTGTTGTCGTTGCATGCAATCTTTTGCTTTGTCGCGTATGAGATCAAATGAATCGTCGCGGCTAAATCGAATAACGCGGTCTTCTAAGAGATTTAGATTACGCAACAGTTTGTAAGTGGATGCATTGGTTACCATATTCTGGCCAAATGCGATTCGATACGGGCTAGTGCCGATAGCCGAATGCACGTCTGAACGCAAAGCCACAACAAATAGCGCTCAAGTGAGCGTCCCAATCTTGTTGATCAGGAGCAATATATGATTTTATTGCTGCTATCACCGATCGATTGACTCGTTCCGAAGCATTGGCTTGTGGAGAGTAAACATCAGTATATGTATGGGTATTCCATATTCAAGTAACAGTGTGTTGAATAATTCGGATTTGAATTGCACACCGTTATCAGAGACGATAGTTTCGGGAACTCCAAAGCAAGGAACAAGTCCCGCTCTAAATAATTGGTAATGGCGTCTGCAGTCAGACTTTTAACCGGTCGCAAAAAAGGAAACTTCGTCATATGGTCTAATACAACTAGGATTCCTACATTTCCAGCACGACTTCGTGGATACGGACCTAGAAAATCGATGTAGAGCCTTTGAAAGAAGCGTTGTGTAGGACCCTGATTTCCCTAAGGGTGGACGCAATGTGTGGTTTGGATGCTTATTGCACTTGCAACTCTCGCAAGTATTCACAAAATTCTTGACGTCTACTGCCATTTGTGGCCAATACAGATAGCGACGTAATTTGTCTAACATCTTGCTTATACCAGGATGAGAAGACAGTGGAGGCTCATGGGCCTTCTTAAGGACTGCTGGGACCAACAGCCGGGGAACCCAAAGTTTCTAACAGAGATCATCGGTTATTTTCTCACCCGATGCATGATCAGCTCTCCGATATATATAGCCGTCAACTACCTTCACATCCGGTGTACTTGACTGATTGGCTATTATTTTGGCCTTCAGTTCTTCATAGTCAGATGACTTAAAACAGTCTGAATCGAGATCTACCAGACAGTCGGCTGTAATTGCAGAGAGGTCTTCCGAATACGCTCGCGATAAAGTATCTGGTACAATATTTGGCTGCCCTTTCTATGAACTATTTTAAATTCAAAGCCTTAGAGCTTTAAAGCCCACCTGGCCAACCGAGAATTCAAGTCAGATTGAGACATGAGCCACTTTAAAGAGCATGATCGGTAAACTACCGAAATTCTTGCCTTTCACAACGAACGCTTGGAATTGTTTTATGGCTAGAATAGCTGCCAAACATTCTTTTTCAGTTACAGAATAACTTCTCTGACAACGGTTTAGGTTTTCGAGACATAAAAGCAACTGGTACCTCTTCATTATTGTCCGTAGATTGTACTAGCACGGCAACCCTACACCTGTATGGCTGGCATCACAGTGTATAGAGAATGGTTTGTTAAAATCTGGGCTATGCAAAACTGGAGGCCGAACTAAGCTTCACCTTGAGCTCTTCGTACGCCTTCTGTGCGGATTCACCCCATTCAAATTTTTGTTTCTGTTTCACTTGTTTAACTGATCGAGGAACTGGGAACTCTGTGATGGCTGCGATTTTATCCGGGTCTGTGCTAACAGTACCATTGCCAATCACGTGACCTAAATATTTTACCTCTTTGAGGCAGAAATTACTTTTCTCAATATTGATGGTCAAACCTGCTGTTTTTATTCGACTTGCCAACTCTCTTAGGACACTTAAATGACGCTCAAAAGTATCGGATACTACTAACAAAGTCATCTAAGTAAATAAAAACTTCCTGACGCAGATTACTGGGAATTATTTTATCCATTAGTTTCGACATTGTCTGCGGAGCATTGCAAAGCCCAAAAGGCATAACCGTGTATTGGTATAGCGGCCTACCAGGTACAGTGAATGCAGTTTTATCGCGCGATTTCGCCTCCAAGGGGATTTGCCAGAATGCGTCTTTTAAATCTAGACTGGTAATAAATTCAGCTTTCGGTAGCCTACTAAGAATGCCATCAATAAATGGCATAGGATACGCATCCTTAATCGTAACCCGCATTGACACGCCTACTATCTAAACACAAGCGAATTTTCCCCGGTTTGCGAACTAGCACAACTGGAGAAGACCAAGAGCTTTGTGATGGCTCTATCACGCCTAATTTAAGCATTCTGTCTAATTCTTCGTACATCAGCTTTTCTATCGCTGGTGAAACGGATAATGTCGTTGCTTAATTGGAGCGGCTCCGGCGACATTAATCTCATGGGAAAGTAGGGTTGTTCGACCTAAGCCCAGTTTAGCAAAAGACGGAAACAAATTAATGTGTTGCAACAATATTTGCTGTTGCGTGGCTGTGAGTGGTTTTCGGCTCCGATCCTCTATGGAGGACAAATTATGAAGATTGGGTACCACCTCCAATGGAAGAAGATTAAATTGGGTCCAAAAATCTATCCCCAAATATAAATCCTGAGACAAGGAGGGTACTAGATAAAATGTCAACATTCTAGCTTCATTTCTAAATTTAATTTCGGTAGTAATTTTACCAATAATATTCTGCTCCTTCCCATCCGCAATTCGTACAGCCGAACTCAGCGGCTTAAATTCAATATTGGAATTGAGAACGTGATTAGAAAAGTTGCCACCTATACAGCTTATGGAAGCGCCGGTGTCCATTAAGCCAGTAATACTCTTCCCTAACAATGTCTTGAGCGTTTGCTAACATTGATAACATTAATTGCTTTTGCTCTATGTTACACCGGGGGCATTCGTCAGTTTCGTCGTGGGAAAGCGCTTCAAATAGCTCCGAAAGCATCCATGTCCCGTGAGAATCTGAGCGGTTCCACCTTCTTTGCCATCGTACAGTGCTGTTTGCCCTGATAGCGTTGCGTTGTGCTGGCTCATGTGTGTTCCGCTCCACGACTTCGGCGACCAAGTCTTCCAGTGGTACCACTCCGGCAATGACGAGCGCTGCGTCGTCGGAAACTGTCCTGAAAGCGCAGCTGACTCTGATTGCGCTCAATCTGTAAATGGCGCAAATGCCTCGGCTGTAGCTCGGCGTTGCCATCGCACTTGACCATATCGGTGCAGCATAGAGGATGACGGACCAAATGACGCTCATTAGGAGGAGACGTCGTTCTTGTCTTGGTCCCCGCGTGTTAAGCATAATTCTTGAGAGAGCTCTACAAGAATCAGCTGCCTTCTTATGCACATATTCTAAGTGCTCGCGGAAAGTTAATCTTGTGTCTATCATGACGCCAAGATACTTTATTGCCCTCTTAGATGCGATGGTAACGCTTGTAACGAATTACATAGGGCAGACAGAACGGATTAGAGCGTTGTATACTCTTGTGCAGGGCACGCGCTGGATCCGGCTCAGGATAGTCGGAAAGAGAGATGGGTACAAAAGGGAACTGCAACTCCAGGTGCTGCCACACATTATTTATTAAAATAAAATCGCGTGCCTACTTTCGATGGTCACTGGTCAATTTAGATAGCACGAAGGGAAGAAAGAAAGAGACAAATGCACAAACAAACATACATAGCTGGCAAGCTGGGTATCGGCCCAGATATTTTAGGCGACCGATATTGCCCTCCCTACCATGATCGCTAGTTAGCATATATACATTTTGGCGATCCCATTCCAGCTTGATAACTAATACACCCTTACCCAGTTGCGTCGCATGGCCCCGAAAAGATTAGACTAAGCAAATGTTCATTTTAGCTTTAAAGTTTAATACAAAAAGAATTATAATATCGATACATTAGAATGATGGTATAGAGAGGTAAAGATATTAGAGCTTTTTTTAAAGCTTTTAAGTAAGCTCTCAGCTGCTAGGAAGAATAAGCCAGCAAAGAAATGATAAACGTAGGATACTATAATAAGAGAAAAGAATGATAGGAAAGAAGAAATGATTAGTGCATTATTCTTTACAAATGTAGCGTAGCAAAACAAACGCTGATAAACCAAATAAGAAGCAAATCAAACTTAAATTAAATATTGTGCACTTACGGCAATATCCCGCGATGAAAGCGCTTCCATTTCGGTATGGCTGTAAGCTGCTATAAAAATTATCCTTAATGCAAAAATGAATAAAATAAAAATAATGCAAACATTCAAAAATATATCTATATAGAAAAAGAAGATGCTAAGTAAGGGAAAATATTCATATGGAGTAGATATCGTTATAAACGATTCATCCAACGATTCCAATTGGAAACACATGTTCTCTTCTGAGACTGCGTGGAGTGGTGGCGTGGCCAAAAAAAAAAAGGTATTTGCGTCTAGCAAGGGCTGCTCAGCTTTTGGTGGATGGGAGATTTGCCAATTTTGCAGCGCAAGTTCTGCGGCCTTATGTGCTTGCCGATTTAGGCGTAGCGTATTTGTCGCCAGCACAAAAGAAAGTTAAGATAAGGCTTGGTGCCAAACCTGCAAAAATAATTAATTTTTCACTACAGTTTTTCTTCTTTAATTTTTTTATTTTTTTTTTTTTTTCATTTAAAATGGATGTCTTCCGACTCACCAATGCTTGATTCGGCACTTGCACTCGTAAATTATTAAAATAAAAAGCGAATTTTTTTTCGCGTATTTTAATCAAATTCTCAATATATATTTTATTAATTATATTTTAATATTTTATTTTTCAATTAGCACAGTTAAAATAATGTCTGGCCTGTTTGCGAGTCGAATCGAAAAAGAAAAAATTTGGCCGATGCCAGAGCGGCAAGCCAGCGCTTGGGAACAGTGACCACAAGTGACAAATCCACCTGTTAGTTTGTGGTCGCCTTTTTAGTTAGCGCTTGAGAACAGCTGCTTTAAGCGACACTAACCAGCTGGAGTGCATGCTTTTAGGCTACTCAATTTTTCAACGATTTATGAAAATGCCTAGTTAAGCTAGTCCAGCGCCACTACAAATCCCCTCTACCAAAATCACACTCATAGGGTGATTCACGCTGGACACGACAATTATTGCTTTAGATCCTTTGCATGGTATTTGCCAATCAAACGACCCTGCAAATCTTCTATTTCGTAATAACTGTTACCGAGTCTTTTCCTAATTCTGGCCTTTACGAAATTAGGAGCTAGCTTTGCGTTAAAACCCCTTACAAAGTTACTTTGTTGAAAATTACGTCTATAAACTTCTTGACCTACCACAAACTTTACATCCCGACAACGCAAGTTATAGGTGTTCTCATTTCGGCTGTGTTGTCGTTGCATGCAATCTTTTGCTTTGTCGCGTATGAGATCAAATGAATCGTCGCGGCTAAATCGAATAACGCGGTCTTCTAAGAGATTTAGATTACGCAACAGTTTGTAAGTGGATGCATTGGTTACCATATTCTGGCCAAATGCGATTCGATACGGGCTAGTGCCGATAGCCGAATGCACGTCTGAACGCAAAGCACAACAAATAGCGCTCAAGTGAGCGTCCCAATCTTGTTGATCAGGAGCAATATATGATTTTATTGCTGCTATCACCGATCGATTGACTCGTTCCGAAGCATTGGCTTGTGGAGAGTAAACATCAGTATATGTATGGGTAATTCCATATTCAAGTAACAGTGTGTTGAATAATTCGGATTTGAATTGCACACCGTTATCAGAGACGATAGTTTCGGGAACTCCAAAGCAATGGAACAAGTCCCGCTCTAAATAATTGGTAATGGCGTCTGCAGTCAGACTTTTAACCGGTCGCAAAAAAGGAAACTTCGTCATATGGTCTAATACAACTAGGATTCCTACATTTCCAGCACGACTTCGTGGATACGGACCTAGAAAATCGATGTAGAGCCTTTGAAAGAAGCGTTGTGTAGGACCTGATTTCCCTAAGGGTGGACGCAATGTGTGGTTTGGATGCTTATTGCACTTGCAACTCTCGCAAGTATTCACAAAATTCTTGACGTCTACTGCCATTTGTGGCCAATACAGATAGCGACGTAATTTGTCTAACATCTTGCTTATACCAGGATGAGAAGACAGTGGAGGCTCATGGGCCTTCGTAAGGACTGCTGGGACCAACAGCCGGGGAACCCAAAGTTTCCAACAGAGATCATCGATTATTTTCTCACCCGATGCATGATCAGCTCTCCGATATATATAGCCGTCAACTACCTTCACATCCGGTGTACTTGACTGATTGGCTATTATTTTGGCCTTCAGTTCTTCATAGTCAGATGACTTAAAACAGTCTGAATCGAGATCTACCAGACAGTCGGCTGTAATTGCAGAGAGGTCTTCCGAATACGCTCGCGATAAAGTATCTGGTACAATATTTTGGCTGCCCTTTCTATGAACTATTTTAAATTCAAAGCCTTAGAGCTTTAAAGCCCACCTGGCCAACCGAGAATTCAAGTCAGATTGAGACATGAGCCACTTTAAAGAAGCATGATCGGTAACTACCGAAAATTCTTGCCTTTCAACGAACGCTTGGAATTTTTTTATGGCTAGAATAGCTGCCAAACATTCTTTTTCAGTTACAGAATAACTTCTCTGACAACGGTTTAGTTTTCGAGACATAAAAGCAACTGGTACCTCTTCATTATTGTCCGTAGATTGTACTAGCACGGCACCTACACCTGTATGGCTGGCATCACAGTGTATAGAGAATGGTTTGTTAAAATCTGGGCTATGCAAAACTGGAGCCGAACTAAGCTTCACCTTGAGCTCTTCGTACGCCTTCTGTGCGGATTCACCCCATTCAAATTTTTGTTTCTGTTTCACTTGTTTAACTGATCGAGGAACTGGGAACTCTGTGATGGCTGCGATTTTATCCGGGTCTGTGCTAACAGTACCATTGCCAATCACGTGACCTAAATATTTTACCTCTTTGAGGCAGAAATTACTTTTCTCAATATTGATGGTCAAACCTGCTGTTTTTATTCGACTTGCCAACTCTCTTAGGACACTTAAATGACGCTCAAAAGTATCGGATACTACTAACAAGTCATCTAAGTAAATAAAAACTTCCTGACGCAGATTACTGGGAATTATTTTATCCATTAGTTTCGACATTGTCTGCGGAGCATTGCAAAGCCCAAAAGGCATAACCGTGTATTGGTATAGCGGCCTACCAGGTACAGTGAATGCAGTTTTATCGCGCGATTTCGCCTCCAAGGGGATTTGCCAGAATGCGTCTTTTAAATCTAGACTGGTAATAAATTCAGCTTTCGGTAGCCTACTAAGAATGCCATCAATAAATGGCATAGGATACGCATCCTTAATCGTAACCGCATTGACACGCCTACTATCTAAACACAAGCGAATTTTCCCCGGTTTGCGAACTAGCACAACTGGAGAAGACCAAGAGCTTTGTGATGGCTCTATCACGCCTAATTTAAGCATTCTGTCTAATTCTTCGTACATCAGCTTTTCTATCGCTGGTGAAACGGGATAATGTCGTTGCTTAATTGGAGCGGCTCCGGCGACATTAATCTCATGGGAAAGTAGGGTTGTTCGACCTAAGCCCAGTTTAGCAAAAGACGGAAACAAATTAATGTGTTGCAACAATATTTGCTGTTGCGTGGCTGTGAGTGGTTTTAGGCTCCGATCCTCTATGGAGGACAAATTATGAAGATTGGGTACCACCTCCAATGGAAGAAGATTAAATTGGGGTCCAAAAATCTATCCCCAAATATAAATCCTGAGACAAGGAGGGTACTAGATAAAATGTCAACATTCTAGCTTCATTTCTAAATTTAATTTCGGTAGTAATTTTACCAATAATATTCTGCTCCTTCCCATCCGCAATTCGTACAGCCGAACTCAGCGGCTTAAATTCAATATTGGAATTGAGAACGTGATTAGAAAAGTTGCCACCTATACAGCTTATGGAAGCGCCGGTGTCCATTAAGCCAGTAATACTCTTCCCTAACAAACTAACAACTGCATACGGCCTAATGTCTTGAGCGTTTGCTAACATTGATAACATTAATTGCTTTTGCTCTATGTTACACCGGGGGCATTCGTCAGTTTCGTCGTGGGAAAGCGCTTCAAATAGCTCCGAAAGCATCCATGTCCCGTGAGAATCTGAGCGGTTCCACCTTCTTTGCCATCGTACAGTGCTGTTTGCCCTGATAGCGTTGCGTTGTGCTGGCTCATGTGTGTTCCGCTCCACGACTTCGGCGACCAAGTCTTCCAGTGGTACCACTCCGGCAATGACGAGCGCTGCGTCGTCGGAAACTGTCCTGAAAGCGCAGCTGACTCTGATTGCGCTCAATCTGTAGATGGCGCAAATGCCTCGGCTGTAGCTCGGCGTTGCCATCGCACTTGACCATATCGGTGCAGCATAGAGGATGACGGACCAAATGACGCTCATTAGGAGGAGACGTCGTTCTTGTCTTGGTCCCCGCGTGTTAAGCATAATTCTTGAGAGAGCTCTACAAGAATCAGCTGCCTTCTTATGCACATATTCTAAGTGCTCGCGGAAAGTTAATCTTGTGTCTATCATGACGCCAAGATACTTTATTGCCCTCTTAGATGCGATGGTAACGCTTGTAACGAATTACATAGGGCAGACAGAACGGATTAGAGCGTTGTATACTCTTGTGCAGGGCACGCGCTGGATCCGGCTCAGGATAGTCGGAAAGAGAGATGGGTACAAAAGGGAACTGCAACTCCAGGTGCTGCCACACATTATTTATTAAAATAAAATCGCGTGCCTACTTTCGATGGTCACTGGTCAATTTAGATAGCACGAAGGGAAGAAAGAAAGAGACAAATGCACAAACAAACATACATAGCTGGCAAGCTGGGTATCGGCCCAAGATATTTTAGGCGACCGATATTGCCCTCCCTACCATGATCGCTAGTTAGCATATATACATTTTGGCGATCCCATTCCAGCTTGATAACTAATACACCCTTACCCAGTTGCGTCGCATGGCCCCGAAAAGATTAGACTAAGCAAATGTTCATTTTAGCTTTAAAGTTTAATACAAAAAGAATTATAATATCGATACATTAGAATGATGGTATAGAGAGGTAAAGATATTAGAGCTTTTTTAAAGCTTTTAAGTAAGCTCTCAGCTGCTAGGAAGAATAAGCCAGCAAAGAAATGATAAACGTAGGATACTATAATAAGAGAAAAGAATGATAGGAAAGAAGAAATGATTAGTGCATTATTCTTTACAAATGTAGCGTAGCAAAACAAACGCTGATAAACCAAATAAGAAGCAAATCAAACTTAAATTAAATATTGTGCACTTACGGCAATATCCCGCGATGAAAGCGCTTCCATTTCGGTATGGCTGTAAGCTGCTATAAAAATTATCCTTAATGCAAAAATGAATAAAATAAAAATAATGCAAAAATTCAAAAATATATCTATATAGAAAAAGAAGATGCTAAGTAAGGGAAAATATTCATATGGAGTAGATAGGATTAGATATACAAAATTTTATAATATATAAATTATAAACTATTTTAATTATACATTTTCATGATTAGGTTAGATTTTCTTTTTTTTTTCGTTTTTTTTTTCTCTAACAAATGACAAAATTTTTAGTTCGAATATGCAGGGTATCGTTATAAACGATTCATCCAACGATTCCAATTGGAAACACAAGTTCTCTTCTGAGACTGCGTGGAGTGGTGGCGTGGCCAAAAAAAAAAGGTATTTGCGTCTAGCAAAGGCTGCTCAGCTTTTGGTGGATGGGAGATTTGCCAATTTTGCAGCGCAAGTTCTGCGGCCTTATGTGCTTGCCGATTTAGGCGTAGCGTATTTGTCGCCAGCACAAAAGAAAGTTAAGATAAGGCTTGGTGCCAAACCTGCAAAAAGGTTTGTGCGATAATAATTAATTTTTCACTACAGTTTTTCTTCTTTAATTTTTTTTTTTTTTTTTTTCATTTAAAATGGATGTCTTCCGACTCACCAATGCTTGATTCGGCACTTGCACTCGTAAATTATTAAAATAAAAAGCGAATTTTTTTTCGCGTATTTTAATCAAATTCTCAATATATATTTTATTAATTATATTTTAATATTTTATTTTTCAATTAGCACAGTTAAAATAATGTCTGGCCTGTTTGCGAGTCGAATCGAAAAAGAAAAAATTTGGCCGATGCCAGAGCGGCAAGCCAGCGCTTGGGAACAGTGACCACAAGTGACAAATCCACCTGTTAGTTTGTGGTCGCCTTTTTAGTTAGCGCTTGAGAACAGCTGCTTTAAGCGACACTAACCAGCTGGAGTGCATGCTTTTAGGCTACTCAATTTTTCAACGATTTATGAAAATGCCTAGTTATAGCTAGTCCAGCGCCACTACAAATCCCCTCTACCAAAATCACACTCATAGGGTGATTCACGCTGGACACGACAATTATTGCTTTAGATCCTTTGCATGGTATTTGCCAATCAAACGACCCTGCAAATCTTCTATTTCGTAATAACTGTTACCGAGTCTTTTCCTAATTCTGGCCTTTACGAAATTAGGAGCTAGCTTTGCGTTAAAACCCCTTACAAAGTTACTTTGTTGAAAATTACGTCTATAAACTTCTTGACCTACCACAAACTTTACATCCTGACAACGCAAGTTATAGGTGTTCTCATTTCGGCTGTGTTGTCGTTGCATGCAATCTTTTGCTTTGTCGCGTATGAGATCAAATGAATCGTCGCGGCTAAATCGAATAACGCGGTCTTCTAAGAGATTTAGATTACGCAACAGTTTGTAAGTGGATGCATTGGTTACCATATTCTGGCCAAATGCGATTCGATACGGGCTAGTGCCGATAGCCGAATGCACGTCTGAACGCAAAGCACAACAAATAGCGCTCAAAATTTTTAGTTCAATTATGCAGGGTATCGTTATAAACGATTCATCCAACGATTCCAATTGGAAACACAAGTTCTCTTCTGAGACTGCGTGGAGTGGTGGCGTGGCCAAAAAAAAAAAGGTATTTGCGTCTAGCAAAGGCTGCTCAGCTTTTGGTGGATGGGAGATTTGCCAATTTTGCAGCGCAAGTTCTGCGGCCTTATGTGCTTGCCGATTTAGGCGTAGCGTATTTGTCGCCAGCACAAAAGAAAGTTAAGATAAGGCTTGGTGCCAAACCTGCAAAAGGGTTTGTGCGATAATAATTAATTTTTCACTACAGTTTTTCTTTTTTAATTTTTTTTTTTTTTTTTTTCATTTAAAATGGATGTCTTCCGACTCACCAATGCTTGATTCGGCACTTGCACTCGTAAATTATTAAAATAAAAAGCGAATTTTTTTTCGCGTATTTTAATCAAATTCTCAATATATATTTTATTAACTATATTTTAATATTTTATTTTTCAATTAGCACAGTTAAAATAATGTCTGGCCTGTTTGCGAGTCGAATCGAAAAAGAAAAAATTTGGCCGATGCCAGAGCGGCAAGCCAGCGCTTGGGAACAGTGAGCACAAGTGACAAATCCACCTGTTAGTTTGTGGTCGCCTTTTTAGCTGAGAACAGCTGCTTTAAGCGACACTAACCAGCGGAGTGCATGCTTTTAGGCTACTCAATTTTTCAACGATTTATGAAAATGCCTAGTTATAGCTAGTCCAGCGCCACTACAAATCCCCTCTACCAAAATCACACTCATAGGGTGATTCACGCTGGACACGACAATTATTGCTTTAGATCCTTTGCATGGTATTTGCCAATCAAACGACCCTGCAAATCTTCTATTTCGTAATAACTGTTACCGAGTCTTTTCCTAATTCTGGCCTTTACGAAATTAGGAGCTAGCTTTGCGTTAAAAACCCCTTACAAAGTTACTTTGTTGAAAATTACGTCTATAAACTTCTTGACCTACCACAAACTTTACATCCCGACAACGCATGTTATAGGTGTTCTCATTTCGGCTGTGTTGTCGTTGCATGCAATCTTTTGCTTTGTCGCGTATGAGATCAAATGAATCGTCGCGGCTAAATCGAATAACGCGGTCTTCTAAGAGATTTAGATTACGCAACAGTTTGTAAGTGGATGCATTGGTTACCATATTCTGGCCAATGCGATTCGATACGGGCTAGTGCCGATAGCCGAATGCACGTCTGAACGCAAAGCACAACAAATAGCGCTCAAGTGAGCGTCCCAATCTTGTTGATCAGGAGCAATATATGATTTTATTGCTGCTATCACCGATCGATTGACTCGTTCCGAAGCATTGGCTTGTGGAGAGTAAACATCAGTATATGTATGGGTAATTCCATATTCAAGTAACAGTGTGTTGAATAATTCGGATTTGAATTGCACACCGTTATCAGAGACGATAGTTTCGGGAACTCCAAAGCAATGGAACAAGTCCCGCTCTAAATAATTGGTAATGGCGTCTGCAGTCAGACTTTTAACCGGTCGCAAAAAAGGAAACCTTCGTCATATGGTCTAATACAACTAGGATTCCTACATTTCCAGCACGACTTCGTGGATACGGACCTAGAAAATCGATGTAGAGCCTTTGAAAGAAGCGTTGTGTAGGACCTGATTTCCCTAAGGGTGGACGCAATGTGTGGTTTGGATGCTTATTGCACTTGCAACTCTCGCAAGTATTCACAAAATTCTTGACGTCTACTGCCATTTGTGGCCAATACAGATAGCGACGTAATTTGTCTAACATCTTGCTTATACCAGGATGAGAAGACAGTGGGGGCTCATGGGCCTTCTTAAGGACTGCTGGGACCAACAGCCGGGGAACCCAAAGTTTCCAACAGAGATCATCGGTTATTTTCTCACCCGATGCATGATCAGCTCTCCGATATATATAGCCGTCAACTACCTTCACATCCGGTGTACTTGACTGATTGGCTATTATTTTGGCCTTCAGTTCTTCATAGTCAGATGACTTAAAACAGTCTGAATCGAGATCTACCAGACAGTCGGCTGTAATTGCAGAGAGGTCTTCCGAATACGCTCGCGATAAAGTATCTGGTACAATATTTTGGCTGCCCTTTCTATGAACTATTTTAAATTCAAAGCCTTAGAGCTTTAAAGCCCACCTGGCCAACCGAGAATTCAAGTCAGATTGAGACATGAGCCACTTTAAAGAAGCATGATCGGTAACTACCGAAAATTCTTGCCTTTCAACGAACGCTTGGAATTTTTTTATGGCTAGAATAGCTGCCAAACATTCTTTTTCAGTTACAGAATAACTTCTCTGACAACGGTTTAGTTTTCGAGACATAAAAGCAACTGGTACCTCTTCATTATTGTCCGTAGATTGTACTAGCACGGCACCTACACCTGTATGGCTGGCATCACAGTGTATAGAGAATGGTTTGTTAAAATCTGGGCTATGCAAAACTGGAGCCGAACTAAGCTTCACCTTGAGCTCTTCGTACGCCTTCTGTGCGGATTCACCCCATTCAAATTTTTGTTTCTGTTTCACTTGTTTAACTGATCGAGGAACTGGGAACTCTGTGATGGCTGCGATTTTATCCGGGTCTGTGCTAACAGTACCATTGCCAATCACGTGACCTAAATATTTTACCTCTTTGAGGCAGAAATTACTTTTCTCAATATTGATGGTCAAACCTGCTGTTTTTATTCGACTTGCCAACTCTCTTAGGACACTTAAATGACGCTCAAAAGTATCGGATACTACTAACAAGTCATCTAAGTAAATAAAAACTTCCTGACGCAGATTACTGGGAATTATTTTATCCATTAGTTTCGACATTGTCTGCGGAGCATTGCAAAGCCCAAAAGGCATAACCGTGTATTGGTATAGCGGCCTACCAGGTACAGTGAATGCAGTTTTATCGCGCGATTTCGCCTCCAAGGGGATTTGCCAGAATGCGTCTTTTAAATCTAGACTGGTAATAAATTCAGCTTTCGGTAGCCTACTAAGAATGCCATCAATAAATGGCATAGGATACGCATCCTTAATCGTAACCGCATTGACACGCCTACTATCTAAACACAAGCGAATTTTCCCCGGTTTGCGAACTAGCACAACTGGAGAAGACCAAGAGCTTTGTGATGGCTCTATCACGCTTAATTTAAGCATTCTGTCTAATTCTTCGTACATCAGCTTTTCTATCGCTGGTGAAACGGGATAATGTCGTTGCTTAATTGGAGCGGCTCCGGCGACATTAATCTCATGGGAAAGTAGGGTTGTTCGACCTAAGCCCAGTTTAGCAAAAGACGGAAACAAATTAATGTGTTGCAACAATATTTGCTGTTGCGTGGCTGTGAGTGGTTTTAGGCTCCGATCCTCTATGGAGGACAAATTATGAAGATTGGGTACCACCTCCAATGGAAGAAGATTAAATTGGGTCCAAAAATCTATCCCCAAATATAAATCCTGAGACAAGGAGGGTACTAGATAAAATGTCAACATTCTAGCTTCATTTCTAAATTTAATTTCGGTAGTAATTTTACCAATAATATTCTGCTCCTTCCCATCCGCAATTCGTACAGCCGAACTCAGCGGCTTAAATTCAATATTGGAATTGAGAACGTGATTAGAAAAGTTGCCACCTATACAGCTTATGGAAGCGCCGGTGTCCATTAAGCCAGTAATACTCTTCCCTAACAAACTAACAACTGCATACGGCCTAATGTCTTGAGCGTTTGCTAACATTGATAACATTAATTGCTTTTGCTCTATGTTACACCGGGGGCATTCGTCAGTTTCGTCGTGGGAAAGCGCTTCAAATAGCTCCGAAAGCATCCATGTCCCGTGAGAATCTGAGCGGTTCCACCTTCTTTGCCATCGTACAGTGCTGTTTGCCCTGATAGCGTTGCGTTGTGCTGGCTCATGTGTGTTCCGCTCCACTACTTCGGCGACCAAGTCCCACAGTGGTACCACTCCGGCAATGACGAGCGCTGCGTCGTCGGAAACTGTCCTGAAAGCGCAGCTGACTCTGATTGCGCTCAATCTGTAGATGGCGCAAATGCCTCGGCTGTAGCTCGGCGTTGCCATCGCACTTGACCATATCGGTGCAGCATAGAGGATGACGGACCAAATGACGCTCATTAGGAGGAGACGTCGTTCTTGTCTTGGTCCCCGCGTGTTAAGCATAATTCTTGAGAGAGCTCTACAAGAATCAGCTGCCTTCTTATGCACATATTCTAAGTGCTCGCGGAAAGTTAATCTTGTGTCTATCATGACGCCAAGATACTTTATTGCCCTCTTAGATGCGATGGTAACGCTTGTAACGAATTACATAGGGCAGACAGAACGGATTAGAGCGTTGTATACTCTTGTGCAGGGCACGCGCTGGATCCGGCTCAGGATAGTCGGAAAGAGGGATGGGTACAAAAGGGAACTGCAACTCCAGGTGCTGCCACACATTATTTATTAAAATAAAATCGCGTGCCTACTTTCGATGGTCACTGGTCAATTTAGATAGCACGAAGGGAAGAAAGAAAGAGACAAATGCACAAACAAACATACATAGCTGCCAAGCTGGGTATCGGCCCAAGATATTTTAGGCGACCGATATTGCCCTCCCTACCATGATCGCTAGTTAGCATATATACATTTTGGCGATCCCATTCCAGCTTGATAACTAATACACCCTTACCCAGTTGCGTCGCATGGCCCCGAAAAGATTAGACTAAGCAAATGTTCATTTTAGCTTTAAAGTTTAATACAAAAAGAATTATAATATCGATACATTAGAATGATGGTATAGAGAGGTAAAGATATTAGAGCTTTTTTTAAAGCTTTTAAGTAAGCTCTCAGCTGCTAGGAAGAATAAGCCAGCAAAGAAATGATAAACGTAGGATACTATAATAAGAGAAAAGAATGATAGGAAAGAAGAAATGATTAGTGCATTATTCTTTACAAATGTAGCGTAGCAAAACAAACGCTGATAAACTAAATAAAAAGCAAATCAACCTTAAATTTAATATTGTGGCAATATAACGCGATGAAAGCGCTTCCATTTCGGTATGGCTGTAAGCTGCTATAAAAATTATGCTTTATGCAAAAATGAATAAAATAAAAATAATGCAAAAATTCAAAATATATATATATAGAAAAAGAAGATGCTAAGTAAGGGAAAATATTCATATGGAGTAGATAGGATTAGATATACAAAATTTATAATATATAAATTATAAACTATTTTAATTATACATTTTCATGATTAGGTTAGATTTTCTTTTTTTTTCGTTTTTTTTTTTTCTCTAACAAATGACAAAATTTTTAGTTCGAATATGCAGGGTATCGTTATAAACGATTCATCCAACGATTCCAATTGGAAACACAAGTTCTCTTCTGAGACTGCGTGGAGTGGTGGCGTGGCCAAAAAAAAAAGGTATTTGCGTCTAGCAAAGGCTGCTCAGCTTTTGGTGGATGGGAGATTTGCCAATTTTGCAGCGCAAGTTCTGCGGCCTTATGTGCTTGCCGATTTAGGCGTAGCGTATTTGTCGCCAGCACAAAAGAAAGTTAAGATAAGGCTTGGTGCCAAACCTGCAAAAAGGTTTGTGCGATAATAATTAATTTTTCACTACAGTTTTCTTCTTTAATTTTTTTTTTTTTTTTTTTCATTTAAAATGGATGTCTTCCGACTCACCAATGCTTGATTCGGCACTTGCACTCGTAAATTATTAAAATAAAAAGCGAATTTTTTTTCGCGTATTTTAATCAAATTCTCAATATATATTTTATTAATTATATTTTAATATTTTATTTTTCAATTAGCACAGTTAAAATAATGTCTGGCCTGTTTGCGAGTCGAATCGAAAAAGAAAAAATTTGGCCGATGCCAGAGCGGCAAGCCAGCGCTTGGGAACAGTGACCACAAGTGACAAATCCACCTGTTAGTTTGTGGTCGCCTTTTTAGTTAGCGCTTGAGAACAGCTGCTTTAAGCGACACTAACCAGCTGGAGTGCATGCTTTTAGGCTACTCAATTTTTCAACGATTTATGAAAATGCCTAGTTATAGCTAGTCCAGCGCCACTACAAATCCCCTCTACCAAAATCACACTCATAGGGTGATTCACGCTGGACACGACAATTATTGCTTTAGATCCTTTGCATGGTATTTGCCAATCAAACGACCCTGCAAATCTTCTATTTCGTAATAACTGTTACCGAGTCTTTTCCTAATTCTGGCCTTACGAAATTAGGAGCTAGCTTTGCGTTAAAACCCCTTACAAAGTTACTTTGTTGAAAATTACGTCTATAAACTTCTTGACCTACCACAAACTTTACATCCCGACAACGCAAGTTATAGGTGTTCTCATTTCGGCTGTGTTGTCGTTGCATGCAATCTTTTGCTTTGTCGCGTATGAGAATCAAATGAATCGTCGCGGATAAATCGAATAACGCGGTCTTCTAAGAGATTTAGATTACGCAACAGTTTGTAAGTGGATGCATTGGTTACCATATTCTGGCCAAATGCGATTCGATACGGGCTAGTGCCGATAGCCGAATGCACGTCTGAACGCAAAGCACAACAAATAGCGCTCAAAATTTTGAGTTCGAATATGCAGGGTATCGTTATAAACGATTCATCCAACGATTCCAATTGGAAACACAAGTTCTCTTCTGAGACTGCGTGGAGTGGTGGCGTGGCCAAAAAAAAAAAAGGTATTTGCGTCTAGCAAAGGCTGCTCAGCTTTTGGTGGATGGGAGATTTGCCAATTTTGCAGCGCAAGTTCTGCGGCCTTATGTGCTTGCCGATTTAGGCGTAGCGTATTTGTCGCCAGCACAAAAGAAAGTTAGATAAGGCTTGGTGCCAAACCTGCAAAAAGGTTTGTGCGATAATAATTAATTTTTCACTACAGTTTTTCTTCTTTAATTTTTTTTTTTTTTTTTTTTTTTTTCATTTAAAATGGATGTCTTCCGACTCACCAATGCTTGATTCGGCACTTGCACTCGTAAATTATTAAAATAAAAAGCGAATTTTTTTTCGCGTATTTTAATCAAATTCTCAATATATATTTTATTAATTATATTTTAATATTTTATTTTTCAATTAGCACAGTTAAAATAATGTCTGGCCTGTTTGCGAGTCGAATCGAAAAAGAAAAAATTTGGCCGATGCCAGAGCGGCAAGCCAGTGCTTGGGAACAGTGAGCACAAGTGACAAATCCACCTGTTAGTTTGTGGTCGCCTTTTTAGTTAGCGCTTGAGAACAGCTGCTTAAGCGACACTAACCAGCTGGAGTGCATGCTTTTAGGCTACTCAATTTTCAACGATTTATGAAAATGCCTAGTTATAGCTAGTCCAGCGCCACTACAAATCCCCTCTACCAAAATCACACTCATAGGGTGATTCACGCTGGACACGACAATTATTGCTTTAGATCCTTTGCATGGTATTTGCCAATCAAACGACCCTGCAAATCTTCTATTTCGTAATAACTGTTACCGAGTCTTTTCCTAATTCTGGCCTTTACGAAATTAGGAGCTAGCTTTGCGTTAAAACCCCTTACAAAGTTACTTTGTTGAAAATTACGTCTATAAACTTCTTGACCTACCACAAACTTTACATCCCGACAACGCATGTTATAGGTGTTCTCATTTCGGCTGTGTTGTCGTTGCATGCAATCTTTTGCTTTGTCGCGTATGAGATCAAATGAATCGTCGCGGCTAAATCGAATAACGCGGTCTTCTAAGAGATTTAGATTACGCAACAGTTTGTAAGTGGATGCATTGGTTACCATATTCTGGCCAAATGCGATTCGATACGGGCTAGTGCCGATAGCCGAATGCACGTCTGAACGCAAAGCACAACAAATAGCGCTCAAGTGAGCGTCCCAATCTTGTTGATCAGGAGCAATATATGATTTTATTGCTGCTATCACCGATCGATTGACTCGTTCCGAAGCATTGGCTTGTGGAGAGTAAACATCAGTATATGTATGGGTAATTCCATATTCAAGTAACAGTGTGTTGAATAATTCGGATTTGAATTGCACACCGTTATCAGAGACGATAGTTTCGGGAACTCCAAAGCAATGGAACAAGTCCCGCTCTAAATAATTGGTAATGGCGTCTGCAGTCAGACTTTTAACCGGTCGCAAAAAAGGAACCTTCGTCATATGGTCTAATACAACTAGGATTCCTACATTTCCAGCACGACTTCGTGGATACGGACCTAGAAAATCGATGTAGAGCCTTTGAAAGAAGCGTTGTGTAGGACCTGATTTCCCTAAGGGTGGACGCAATGTGTGGTTTGGATGCTTATTGCACTTGCAACTCTCGCAAGTATTCACAAAATTCTTGACGTCTACTGCCATTTGTGGCCAATACAGATAGCGACGTAATTTGTCTAACATCTTGCTTATACCAGGATGAGAAGACAGTGGGGGCTCATGGGCCTTCTTAAGGACTGCTGGGACCAACAGCCGGGGAACCCAAAGTTTCCAACAGAGATCATCGGTTATTTTCTCACCCGATGCATGATCAGCTCTCCGATATATATAGCCGTCAACTACCTTCACATCCGGTGTACTTGACTGATTGGCTATTATTTTGGCCTTCAGTTCTTCATAGTCAGATGACTTAAAACAGTCTGAATCGAGATCTACCAGACAGTCGGCTGTAATTGCAGAGAGGTCTTCCGAATACGCTCGCGATAAAGTATCTGGTACAATATTTTGGCTGCCCTTTCTATGAACTATTTTAAATTCAAAGCCTTAGAGCTTTAAAGCCCACCTGGCCAACCGAGAATTCAAGTCAGATTGAGACATGAGCCACTTTAAAGAAGCATGATCGGTAACTACCGAAAATTCTTGCCTTTCAACGAACGCTTGGAATTTTTTTATGGCTAGAATAGCTGCCAAACATTCTTTTTCAGTTACAGAATAACTTCTCTGACAACGGTTTAGTTTTCGAGACATAAAAGCAACTGGTACCTCTTCATTATTGTCCGTAGATTGTACTAGCACGGCACCTACACCTGTATGGCTGGCATCACAGTGTATAGAGAATGGTTTGTTAAAATCTGGGCTATGCAAAACTGGAGCCGAACTAAGCTTCACCTTGAGCTCTTCGTACGCCTTCTGTGCGGATTCACCCCATTCAAATTTTTGTTTCTGTTTCACTTGTTAACTGATCGAGGAACTGGGAACTCTGTGATGGCTGCGATTTTATCCGGGTCTGTGCTAACAGTACCATTGCCAATCACGTGACCTAAATATTTTACCTCTTTGAGGCAGAAATTACTTTTCTCAATATTGATGGTCAAACCTGCTGTTTTTATTCGACTTGCCAACTCTCTTAGGACACTTAAATGACGCTCAAAAGTATCGGATACTACTAACAAGTCATCTAAGTAAATAAAAACTTCCTGACTCAGATTACTGGGAATTATTTTATCCATTAGTTTCGACATTGTCTGCGGAGCATTGCAAAGCCTAAAAGGCATAACCGTGTATTGGTATAGCGGCCTACCAGGTACAGTGAATGCAGTTTTATCGCGCGATTTCGCCTCCAAGGGGATTTGCCAGAATGCGTCTTTTAAATCTAGACTGGTAATAAATTCAGCTTTCGGTAGCCTACTAAGAATGCCATCAATAAATGGCATAGGATACGCATCCTTAATCGTAACCGCATTGACACGCCTACTATCTAAACACAAGCGAATTTTCCCCGGTTTGCGAACTAGCACAACTGGAGAAGACCAAGAGCTTTGTGATGGCTCTATCACGCCTAATTTAAGCATTCTGTCTAATTCTTCGTACATCAGCTTTTCTATCGCTGGTGAAACGGGATAATGTCGTTGCTTAATTGGAGCGGCTCCGGCGACATTAATCTCATGGGAAAGTAGGGTTGTTCGACCTAAGCCCAGTTTAGCAAAAGACGGAAACAAATTAATGTGTTGCAACAATATTTGCTGTTGCGTGGCTGTGAGTGGTTTTAGGCTCCGATCCTCTATGGAGGACAAATTATGAAGATTGGGTACCACCTCCAATGGAAGAAGATTAAATTGGGTCCAAAAATCTATCCCAAATATAAATCCTGAGACAAGGAGGGTACTAGATAAAATGTCAACATTCTAGCTTCATTTCTAAATTCAATTTCGGTAGTAATTTTACCAATAATATTCTGCTCCTTCCCATCCGCAATTCGTACAGCCGAACTCAGCGGCTTAAATTCAATATTGGAATTGAGAACGTGATTAGAAAAGTTGCCACCTATACAGCTTATGGAAGCGCCGGTGTCCATTAAGCCAGTAATACTCTTCCCTAACAAACTAACAACTGCATACGGCCTAATGTCTTGAGCGTTTGCTAACATTGATAACATTAATTGCTTTTGCTCTATGTTACACCGGGGGCATTCGTCAGTTTCGTCGTGGGAAAGCGCTTCAAATAGCTCCGAAAGCATCCATGTCCCGTGAGAATCTGAGCGGTTCCACCTTCTTTGCCATCGTACAGTGCTGTTTGCCTGATAGCGTTGCGTTGTGCTGGCTCATGTGTGTTCCGCTCCACGACTTCGGCGACCAAGTCTTCCAGTGGTACCACTCCGGCAATGACGAGCGCTGCGTCGTCGGAAACTGTCCTGAAAGCGCAGCTGACTCTGATTGCGCTCAATCTGTAGATGGCGCAAATGCCTCGGCTGTAGCTCGGCGTTGCCATCGCACTTGACCATATCGGTGCAGCATAGAGGATGACGGACCAAATGACGCTCATTAGGAGGAGACGTCGTTCTTGTCTTGGTCCCCGCGTGTTAAGCATAATTCTTGAGAGAGCTCTACAAGAATCAGCTGCCTTCTTATGCACATATTCTAAGTGCTCGCGGAAAGTTAATCTTGTGTCTATCATGACGCCAAGATACTTCATTGCCCTCTTAGATGCGATGGTAACGCTGCCGATCTTTATATTGGCAGTTTCCACTCACTTGCGACTGCTGACTCGGACGACTTCCGTTTTGTGCGCCGCTAGCTCTAGTCTAGCTCCAGACAACCAGCTTCGTATGCGATTGATACTTGCGCTGCACATATCCTCAGTATCTTTAAGTTCCTTTCCTATGCTGACGACTGCTACATCATCAGCAAAGCCAATGGTGTGCGCACCTGCTGGTAGTTCCAAGCGCAGTACGCCGTCGTACATAATATTCCATAGGAGAGGCCCCAGCACTGAACCTTGGGGGACTCCAGCTGACACTATATGAGTTTGGGGACCCACACTCGTATAGTATATGAGTTTGGGGACCCACACTCGTATTGTATATGAATTTGGGGACCCACACTCGTATTGTATATGAGTTTGGGGACCCACACTCGTATTGTATATTAGTGTTCTTCCTCTGAAGTAGCTCCTCACTATTTCTTTTAGATATTTAGGGATATTATATTGTGACATCGCATCCAGTATCATATCCCAGCTAGCTGTGTTGAAGGCGTTCTTTACATTGTAAAGAATCTCTATTGGCCGGGGTACAAATCTCGGTCTCGCCAGGTCCTTTCACAAGGTAATTTGTAAAATTCGAGACTACGGAATGAGAGACGTTTCTAGGCGCAGAATTTCCCGTACGAAGATGGGGTAGAGTATGCACGGCCGGAGGTGGCTCGACCCGGGTAAATACGAGGCACTGCCCAGAGTCAACACCTGGTATGCCCAGATCCAACACCTGGTATACTCGGCGTAGTATCTTGGGTAACACTGCGTTTCACCGGCGTGCCATAAATTCGGGCGAAATTCACTTGTACAATTCTTTATTTCACTTGTGTTCCCTCTGTCTATCTCGCGCCCCTAGCTCTTCTACTTCGTCGTGTCTACTATTCGTCGATATTCACCAGCCTGTTCCGTTTGTAATTTCATCCGAAGTTGATCTTGGCATGTCTGATGCCCGCCGAGGCCGTAGCCAGAGTGATCTGCATGCTGCGTGCCTGTCTCCTACGCTGGCGCATCTGCCCTCACTGCGTGGGCGGCGGTTCTGCTGCGCGTGGCTGTACACTAAGCTGCGTGCATTAGCTGCGCATGAGCCCCCACCTCTGCCCGGCCGAGCGTCAGTACGTGCCTACGCTATGTAGCGTGAGAACTTTCGGCTCGACACGTGTTATGTGTTCTTGTTCGGGCGGCTATGCTGCGCTGCTCGTGTTATCGTGGCCGCCGCTTAGCTTTGAGCGCGGCTATGCACTCCTAATGCTGCGCCGCTCTCTTGCTATCGTGGCCGCCGCTTAGCTTTGAGCGCTGCGATGCTCTCTTAATGTTGCGCTCTCTTGTTATCGTCGTTGCTATGCTGTCCGTTATGTCTTTGGTGTCGTTCGATGCTGTTGCTAGGTGCATTATTCGCCAAATAATGCAGCCTGTACCGCGATTGATCGCCGTTATTCGTCTTGTCTTTTGTCCCGTTCGTTTGGTCGTTACGTTTGTTTGTCTGTTGCTGCGTTATTGTCTGCCGCCGTTCACCGATCTCTCGCTACCCTGTCTTATAACTATGTATGTATGATTAATTAATTCAAGAACACTGAGGTTGCAAAGAATGTGATTCTTCACAACATCAAGAGTCGCTATGATGCAGTAATGCTTCGTCTCGTGCTTCCATCTGGTGCCTTGGATGGTGGAAGTTGCCAGGCCAACAACTTTATTAAGCGCATCTGCTGTTGAACGGGCCTTCCGGAAACCAAATTGGTTAGGTGAAAGGCCTCCGGCGCTAGCAATAGCACTCTCCAGTCTAGAGCAAAGCATTTTCTCAAACACCTTTCCCATGGTGTCTAAGAGACAGATTGGTCTGTATGAAGATGGCTCATCCGGTGGTTTGCCAGCTTTAGGTAGCAATACCAAGTTCTGGACTTTCCAAGTTGCGGGGAACGTCTCATCAATTAGACATACGTTATATAATTCCGCGAATACGGTTGGGTGCAAGGCGAGGGCTAGCTTTAGCGCACGATTTGGGATCCCGTCCGGCCCTGGGGCTGAGTTAAGTCTAAGACCTCTGAGATCTACTAATATCTCCTCGTCCGTAACTAAATCAATGTGGGTGCTCGTTGAGCCCTGCTCAGCAGACATGGTCTCAGGGGCATGAATGGAGCTTAGTCTTTCTGGAAAGAGTGTTTCCACAATCGATTTAAGCTCCAAACGATCCATAGGCTGCATCTGATTACTGCATTCTCTGGGCCTTCTTCAACTGTCTTCTAGCCGCATGGTATGCTACTTGCTTTTCTACATATGTGGGCCTACCGCAGGCGCGTTAGTAGCTTCTTCTCGCCTGGATGCATTTGCGTCGAATGTCACCTATTTGTGCATTCCACCAATACATAGGCGTTTGTTGTCGCATGAACTGCTTGCGGCGTAGCATGCTACTACTGCAGGCACTCTGAATTTGGGCTACCATTTGGCATGCTCTGGGTTCAACATTGCCAGATGTGCCCAGTGACTGAATGGCCTCTGAAAAGGCCGAGGGATTAAAAGTATCCAGCTGATACGATTCCCTCCACAAGTTTGGCGCCCAGGCAGGTGGCTCCTCTTTTGTGAACAGAAGTGCCGTATGATCGCTACCCGTACAACTATCGCAATGACTCCGTGTTGCTTCCCGAAAAAGGGATGAAGTGACAAAAGTAATGTCAATTACAAATCCGTATCCAGCCCTACTGAAGGTGTACTCTTGGCTAGTATTGAGCAATGCAACTCTAATGTCGCGAAGATCTCCAGAAGGATACGGCCTCTGGCATTAGTTGTGTGGCTACCCCATTTAACGCCCATGAATTAAAGTCGCCTGCTATAATGGTCTTCCGACCCCTAGCATCCACGGCAAGCTCATCAAGAATCGCTGTGAAATCGCTGAGCTGCATGCTGGGGGCCAGGTAGCAACTGTAGAGCCATAATTTACCATATCGGCCGCGTACGAATCCATTGAATGGCCTAACATCTGAAAGCACATTCGTTGAACCGCCACATGCCCACAGCGCTGCTTTGCCAGTACTGTCCGTTGCCCACGTTCTGGGACAGCTGGTCTTACAGTGATGAGGTTCACTGAGAAAGGCTACGTCTATCAATTTTTCTCTTACAGTCTGCTCTACTAGATCTTGTGCAGCTACACAATGATTTAAGTTAAGCTGAAGAAACCTTAACATTTCATTTTACGCGCAGCTTCACGGTAGGATGGGCACTTGAAGCTGCCTGCTGAATGGTCCGTCTGCTTTTCGCCTTTACGGACGCAGAGGGTACATTTGGGTGGCTTGGTGCAAGCTTTTGCACTGTGACCGATCTCGCCACATCTGAAACAGGCACCCTTCAGGTCACAGTCGCTAGCACAGTTAACTGGTATATGACCGTAATCGACGCACTTGAAGCAGCGTTTAGGCTGGTCCACGGCTCGGATACGGCATACTACCCATCCTATCCTAATTTTGGACAGCTCGAGCAGAGTTTTGGCTTTTCCAACTGGGGGAGCAACTGTAGCTCTTTGCTGTCCACCGTAAGCTGACCGAAGCGATTTAATAACCGCAATGGGGAGTGAGCTATATTTCAACTCTCCTCTTTGCTCGCTAATTCATTAAGATCACGAATCTCAATGTGCGCCGTTTCGGTAAGTGTTTTAACTACCGCTCTGTCACCCAATGCCTTGCCTACAGCTTCGTGAAGAACCTCTGCGCTATGCTCCGGCTTCCTGCTTAGTTGCAACAGGAGGTCCCCCTTAGCTGTGTTAGCTGTATTGATCTCCTCAGATTATGAATATGATATTCATATCTATATGATAAACCAAACTGAATGTCTCTAGTATTTGAAATTAATTTTTTTCACATTTGGTGGTGGTGGGGCGAAGTGGGGACCGCAATACAAAATCTGACACAAAAACCGAAATTGTATTAAATTAGTATCTATATATATGCAGAAGACTTGGAGACTCTAACTCTAAAGATGAATTAGCTAGAATTTTATAACTGGTCCCCGATAAATTCATTTATCGATAACTTTGCAAATATACGTGTTATCGAATTTCTGAAACAAACTAGTACTGCGCGTGCAATATACGGACCTAACACAAAAAGAATGAACTCTCTAGCTTTTGTATCTTCGGAAATCGACTCGTTCATACATACGGACGGACGTACGGACGGACAGACGGACATACGGACATGGCTATATCAACTTTTCTCGTCACCCTGATCAAGAATATATATACTTTATGGGGTCTGCCACGCCTCCTTCTGCCTGTTACATACTTTTAACAAAACCATTATACCCTGATTTCCCATTTTTAATGGGCTCAGGGTATAAATAGGCAATAGTCGATAACCTGTGCGTTATCTGACGCCAAGTAATAAACATGTCATCCCTTAGGTGCAGCGACAAACGCAGCGAGTATTAACAAGTAAGAAATATGTAGTCGAGACTGCTCAACTACGAAATCCCCTGAGCCCTTCTTCGAACGAATCATGTTCCAAGACTGCTCGGACAAGACAGGTCGGACGATAGCAGCGGTGACGAACTTATCTCTTCTTTTTTGCCACATAGACGACAAAAAATGACTGATGAGCAAGTAGCGCAACTCGGAGTGCAAATGCAAAATGCACTCGAGCAGCAGGCAGCTACTTTTGAAAATAGAATAAAATCCCTTACAGAGCAATTTAACAGATTTTTGGGACCGACCGCTCAGGTCGAGATCTATGAAGAGATAAAAATTGTCGCAGGTAATAAATGCGACGAGCCCTTAGATATAGTTAAGTCAATTCCAGAGTTTGACGGCAAACAAGAAAATTATGTTTCGTGGAGACAAGCAGCCTGCGCACCCTATAAGGTTTTTGAACCTTACGATGACAGCTCGAGGCACTATCAAGCAGTTGCAATAATTCGCAACAAAGTTAGAGGACCAGCAGACGCTGTGCTTGCCTCGTTTAACACTGTACTAAACTTCAAGGCTATTATTGCCAGGTCAGACTTCACATACTCTGACAAAACGCCTGTGCATGTGATTCAACAACAATTGAGCACGCTTAGGCAAGGCGATCTATCGTTGCTAAAATACTACGATGAGATCGAGACAAAATTAACATTACTAACAAACAAAACAATAATGACACATGACCCTGCTGCAGCGGCTGTCCTGAATAGTAAATTCAGAAATGACGCTCTGCACACCTTCATTTCGGGACTCAGAAAATCAGTGAGGTAGGCCGTTTTCCCAGCACAACCCAAAGACCTTCCTTCGGCTCTAGCTTTAGCTCAAGAAGCTGAATCTAGTAACGAGAGAGGAATTTTTGCAGCTAATTTTGCAAAATACTCAGAAGAAAAGCCTCAAAAGTCAAATAGCCAAAAGAGCCAGAACTGGCGTCAAAGTGGTCAGCAGGAGAATGATGGTTCTTATCAAAAGAAGAACCCTCATTTTTAGACACAGACAGACAGCGCTTCAACTCTCAAAAGGCACAGAACCGCGGACCTGAACCAATAGAAGTCGATTCTTCCTCGCGTTTTAAGCAACCCGCTCAAAGCTATAAAAACACTCGAAATTATGGGGACCAATCCATGAGAACGCAACAAAACGTAAATCATTTGCCCCAACAAGACAATACTAACGACTACGGGTCCTAAAAAAATTTCGATGGCATCATTGGCTTGATCTGTTAAACAAGTCAACGCCCAAATCGACCTAACGAATAATAAAATAGAATATGATCAAGGTATAGAAGAGATCAAATTCACTAACTAAAACTAACTAAAAAAGGTGTGGACGAAGCAGGTCATAAAAAGAAACGTCTGGTGATTGATTTTAGGAAACTAAATCAAAAGACAACCGACGACAAATACCCTATCCCAACTATCTCTAACATATTATCGAATATGGGCGATGCTCAGTATTTTACAACACTAGATCTAAAATCGGGCTTTCACCAGATAGAATTGGCAGAGAGGGACAGAGAAGAGACGGCATTCTCTGTAAACAATGGAAAATACGAATTTTGTAGACTTCCATTCGGGCTAAAGAACGCCCCTAGTATATTCCAGAAGGCAATAGACGATGTCCTCAGGGAGAAAATTGGGAAAACGTGCTACGTCTATGTAGATGACGTAATAATTTTTTCACCCAATAAGGAAGACCATGTCAAACACATTGAATGGGTCTTGAAAAACCTTAGGGATGCTGGCATGAGAGTTTGTCAAGAGAAATCCAAGTTCTTCAAAAAGAGCGTGGAATACTTGGGATTCACAGTATGCAGAGGCGGAATCCAAACGTCGGCCGACAAAGTACGAGCCATAAAAGACTTTCAACCGCCAAAAACTTTATTCAATCTTCGATCATTCTTAGGATTAGCGAGCTATTACAGATGCTTTATAGCAGGATTCGCCAACATTGCAAGACCCCTAACGGAAGTCTTGAAAGGCGAAAATGGCAAGATAAGCGCTAATCAGTCGAGGAGGGTAAACATCGAATTAAGTTAAACACAGTTAGAAGCCTTTAACAAATTAAAAGAGCTGTTAGCTTCCGAGGATGTGCTGTTAGCATATCCCGACTTTAAAAAACCATTTGACTTGACAACAGACGCCTCAGGCCAAGGGCTTGGTGCTCTGCTATCTCAGGGCGGACGCCCTACAACCATGATCTCGCGCACATTGCGAGACAACGAGATTAACTTTGCCACAAATGAGGGAGAACTCTTAGCCATTGTGTGTGCACTGAACAATTTTAGAAATTACCTGTACGGTGTTAAAAACCTTAACATCTACACAGACCACCAGCCGCTAACATTCGCGGTTTCGGACAAAAATCCGAATGCAAAGATAAAGCGCTGGAAAGCTTTAATTGATGAGAATAATGCAAAGATCATTTATAAGCCAGGCAAAGAGAACCTTGTGGCAGACGCTCTGTCTCGCCAGAATATTAACGCTCTGGAAGATTCGGCGGAATCCGATGCCGCTACAATCCACAGCGAAGATTCTCTGACTTACACAATCGAGACAACAGATAAACCTGTAAACTGCTTCCGTAACCAGATTAAACTGGAAGAAAGCACTGTCCCACAACAAAAGACATATATTTTGTTCAAAACAAAGACCCGACATATCATACAATTTTCCGATCGCAACACACTCACACAGACTCTACGAGAGGTGGTAAACTCCGCAGTGACCAATGCAATTCATTGTGAGCTTCCTATTCTAGCCTTCATTCAACATAATCTAGTGAAGGAATTTCCCTCAACAACTTTTCGACACTGTAAAAGCCTCGTGATTGACATATCAGACGTTACAGAACAAAGGAAAATAGCTATAGCAGAGCACAATCGCGCTCATCGCGCAGCTCAGGAACACGCCCAGCAAATACTTAGGGACTATTTTTTCCCAAAAATGGGCCGTTTAACAACCGAAATACCAGCAAATTGTCGAATATGCGCTATGAACAAACATGACCGACATCCGATCAGGCAAGAATTAGGGAAAACTCCCATACATTCATATGCTGGAGAAATACTACATGTAGACATTTACTCCACAGACGGGAAATACTTTTTAACCTGCATCGACAAATTCTCTAAATTCGCTGTCGTTCAACCGATACGATCACGCGCAATTGTGGACGTCAAAGCTCCACTCTTGCAAATTCTTAATTTTTTTCCAAAGACAAAGACTATCTATTGCGATAACGAGAGATCGCTAAACTCAGAGACCATCCGGACAATGTTAGCAAACAACTTGGACATTGCGATTGCAAACGCACCACCCTTACATAGTACATCTAGCGGGCAAGTCGAGCGTTTTCACGGTACTTTAGGAGACATAGGTTGTTGCTTGAAAAATGCAAATCACATCGAAGATACCATTGACAGCATTCTCCTTGCGACAATCAACTACAATAGGTCGATCCATTCGGTGACAAAGAAGAAACCGATAGAAATCATTCACAATATAGCTGTAAACGCTGCGGTGAAGATAAGAAACAATCTCACGTCAGCACAAGAAAAGTCTCTAGAGCAGCATAACAAGAACAGGGTTCACAAATCATACGAGATAGGTGAGAAAGTATGGGTAAAGTCCAAAAGAGACTAGGGAATAAACTTTTCCCCTTATTCACCGAAGCAGTGGTTGAAGCAGACCTTGGGACAACGGTCCTTATAAAAGGGAGGGTGGTCTATAAGGACAGCCTTAAGTAGACCATTATTAATAACTACTTAATTTTTGTATCTTTTACATTAGGATAACACATATTTTAACATTCGTAGTTGTGACTCTGACTAGAACCGACGCGACCTCAGTACGCACGCGGACTATATACCTATAATAGACGGTGACGTGACGATTTGGGACGAATACGGTTACATGGGACACACGACTAACTTAACGATATACGAGACATACACCGACGAGACATGGACATTAGTGGACAAACTACCAAAAGACCATATGAGGCAGGTACTGAAGACTGACTACAACACATACCACTTTAATTAGCACTCTTAATGTTCACCATAGACAAGATAGGTAGTGCTCTTAAAGCAATAGCAGGAACCCCAGATTTTGATGACTGGGGCAGATAAAGTTAAAACAGAGACAACTAATAGATTCAGAAACCAAACAAATTGAGATAAATAATAAAATTCAAGTAAGACTCAACGAAATTTCAAGAACTCTTAATTCAATCAAGAAACCATATACTGAAGTCGAACACTTTTATACGACTATCCTGGCGAAAAACAGAATGATAATTTCGGACCTAGAAGATTTAATTGTTTCAATTTCACTCGCAAAAATAAATTTAATCAGCCCACTCATACTTGACAGCGTTGACGTAAAAGAGTTAAATGAGCAACTCATCAATGTTAGCGTAACAGACCTACTAGAGGTATCTAATATTAAGGCCTTTCAAAATTCCCAAATACTATATTTTTTAATTAAATTCCTCAGACCTAAGTTACATTGCAAAAATATCAATATTATTCCCGTTCAACGTAATAATATAATAATATATTTAGAAGAAGGTGACGTGGTGGCCGATTGCGAGAGGAAAACCTTCGCCGTTCGCGACTGCGCCTCTACTGTGAGCACCACCTTCTGCAACCAAATTAACACGCGCCGATCAAATAATGCTGACAGCGAGTCAGCAATATCTTCACTGGATGCCGTTGCAACAGAGTTGCAGGCGAAATTGGACACCACCGGCAGCGATGGCTTGGAGTCGCCGTTTAGGTTTATAAAAATTTAGTTTGTAATCTTCTCGCAGAATGCTCACACGAGCTAATAAAAAGATTGTATTTGATAAATGAATAAAGTGTCTTTGCTTAATAACCCGTCTTATTATAATTTATATGCAGAAGACTTGGAGACTCTAACTCTAAAGATGAATTGACTAGAATTTTATAACTGGTTCCTGATAAATTCGTTTATCGATAACTTTGCAAATATATAAGTTATCGAATTTCTGAAACAAACTCGTACTGCGCGTGCAATATACGAACCTAATACAAAAAGAATGAACTCTCTAGCTTTTGTATCTTCGGAAATCGACGCGGTCATACATACGGACGGACAGACGGACATGGCTATATAAACTTTTCTCGTCACCCTGATCAAGAATATATATACTTTATGGGGTCTGCCACGCCTCCTTCTGCCTGTTACATACATTTAACAAAACCATTATACCCTGATTTCCCATTTTCAATAGGCTCAAACTTAACATTTGTGATCTGTGCAACTCCTCGGCCAACGCCAGGAGCCACTGTGAATAAAGTAATAAAAAACAACAATTACGAAAATATTAAAGCAGCATTAGCTAGCTGAACAAAAAACAATAAGTGAAAAACAAAAAAAGAAAAAACCCCAGCGGACCGCTGAGCGCGTACAAAAAAAAAAAAAAAACAAATAAATGAAAGCAACGAAGACAGCGTTGGACCATCATATCGGCCACCAGTGTCAAATTAATTCGATTCATAATAGTAAATGAATTCAAGAATGCATATGTAAGTGAACTGCTCATTTCTCTTTTACGTTATAAAACATTTTTATAAAAATTAAATACTCTCGAATTAAAAATTCTAAATATAAATAAAACTTATTACTTTAAAATACAAATTTATTTTTTATATAAATAAATTCAGTACTTTTGATTTAAAAAAAAAAAAAAATTCGAATTAAATAAAATAAAATTTGAAATAAAATTCAATACTTTTAAATAAAATATCTTGTTGAATAAACTGTTAGTGTCCGGATTCTGTCAGTGCCCTCTTTCTTTATTGAAGAACTTGAAATTCGTTGAAATTACTACTAGAGTAAAGCGATTAGGCGAATGCAGGGTAGCAACAGGTCGGACGATAGCAGCGGTGACGAACTTATCTCTTCTTTTTTGCAACACAGACGACAAAAAATGACTGATGAGCAAGTAGCGCAACTCGGAGTGCAAATGCAAAATGCACTCGAGCAGCAGGCAGCTACTTTTGAAAATAGAATAAAATCCCTTACAGAGCAATTTAACAGATTTTTGGGACCGACCGCTCAGGTCGAGATCTATGAAGAGATAAAAATTGTCGCAGGTAATAAATGCGACGAGCCCTTAGATATAGTTAAGTCAATTCCAGAGTTTGACGGCAAACAAGAAAATTATGTTTCGTGGAGACAAGCAGCCTGCGCACCCTATAAGGTTTTTGAACCTTACGATGACAGCTCGAGGCACTATCAAGCAGTTGCAATAATTCGCAACAAAGTTAGAGGACCAGCAGACGCTGTGCTTGCCTCGTTTAACACTGTACTAAACTTCAAGGCTATTATTGCCAGGTCAGACTTCACATACTCTGACAAAACGCCTGTGCATGTGATTCAACAACAATTGAGCACGCTTAGGCAAGGCGATCTATCGTTGCTAAAATACTACGATGAGATCGAGACAAAATTAACATTACTAACAAACAAAACAATAATGACACATGACCCTGCTGCAGCGGCTGTTCTGAATAGTAAATTCAGAAATGACGCTCTGCACACCTTCATTTCGGGACTCAGAAAATCAGTGAGGTAGGCCGTTTTCCCAGCACAACCCAAAGACCTTCCTTCGGCTCTAGCTTTAGCTCAAGAAGCTGAATCTAGTAACGAGAGAGGAATTTTTGCAGCTAATTTTGCAAAATACTCAGAAGAAAAGCCTCAAAAGTCAAATAGCCAAAAGAGCCAGAACTGGCTCAAAGTGGTCAGCAGGAGAATGATGGTTCCTATCAAAAGAAGAACCCTCATTTTAAGACACAGACAGACAGCGCTTCAACTCTCAAAAGGCACAGACCGCGGACCTGAACCAATAGAAGTCGATTCTTCCTCGCGTTTTAAGCAACCCGCTCAAAGCTATAAAAACACTCGAAATTATGGGGACCAATCCATGAGAACGCAACAAAACGTAAATCATTTGCCCCAACAAGACAATACTGACGACTACGGGTCCTAAAAAAATTTCGATGGCATCATTGGCTTGATCTGTTAAACAAGTCAACGCCCAAATCGACCTAACGAATAATAAAATAGAATATGATCAAGGTATAGAAGAGATCAAATTCACTAACTGTCAACAAGCGAATCATTTTGAAATCTATGATGCGGACGTGCCTGCCGCGATCAGACCTACTTTCAATCGTATTATTCACAGGATGATTTAATGCCTTCGCAGACGTTAACGAATCCTTACCTTACAATATTAACACAGTTGTCACTATCCCAACAGACGGCGAACCGGTGTATTCTAAATTGTACCCATACCCAATGGGTGTGTCTGAATTCGTCAACGCAGAGGTTAAACAACTTCTGGCGAATGGCATAATTAGACCATCCAAGTCACCCTACAACAATCCAATATGGGTAGTCGACAAAAAAGGTGTGGACGAAGCAGGTCATAAAAAGAAACGTCTGGTGATTGATTTTAGGAAACTAAATCAAAAGACAACCGACGACAAATACCCTATCCCAACTATCTCTAACATATTATCGAATATGGGCGATGCTCAGTATTTTACAACACTAGATCTAAAATCGGGCTTTCACCAGATAGAATTGGCAGAGAGGGACAGAGAAGAGACGGCATTCTCTGTAAACAATGGAAAATACGAATTTTGTAGACTTCCATTCGGGCTAAAGAACGCCCCTAGTATATTCCAGAAGGCAATAGACGATGTCCTCAGGGAGAAAATTGGGAAAACGTGCTACGTCTATGTAGATGACGTAATAATTTTTTCACCCAATAAGGAAGACCATGTCAAACACATTGAATGGGTCTTGAAAAACCTTAGGGATGCTGGCATGAGAGTTTGTCAAGAGAAATCCAAGTTCTTCAAAAAGAGCGTGGAATACTTGGGATTCACAGTATGCAGAGGCGGAATCCAAACGTCGGCCGACAAAGTACGAGCCATAAAAGACTTTCAACCGCCAAAAACTTTATTCAATCTTCGATCATTCTTAGGATTAGCGAGCTATTACAGATGCTTTATAGCAGGATTCGCCAACATTGCAAGACCCCTAACGGAAGTCTTGAAAGGCGAAAATGGCAAGATAAGCGCTAATCAGTCGAGGAGGGTAAACATCGAATTAAGTCAAACACAGTTAGAAGCCTTTAACAAATTAAAAGAGCTGTTAGCTTCCGAGGATGTGCTGTTAGCATATCCCGACTTTAAAAAAACATTTGACTTGACAACAGACGCCTCAGGCCAAGAGCTTGGTGCTCTGCTATCTCAGGGCGGACGCCCTACAACCATGATCTCGCGCACATTGCGAGACAACGAGATTAACTTTGCCACAAATGAGGGAGAACTCTTAGCCATTGTGTGTGCACTGAACAATTTTAGAAATTACCTGTACGGTGTTAAAAACCTTAACATCTACACAGACCACCAGCCGCTAACATTCGCGGTTTCGGACAAAAATCCGAATGCAAAGATAAAGCGCTGGAAAGCTTAATTGATGAGAATAATGCAAAGATCATTTATAAGCCAGGCAAAGAGAACCTTGTGGCAGACGCTCTGTCTCGCCAGAATATTAACGCTCTGGAAGATTCGGCGGAATCCGATGCCGCTACAATCCACAGCGAAGATTCTCTGACTTACACAATCGAGACAACAGATAAACCTGTAAACTGCTTCCGTAACCAGATTAAACTGGAAGAAAGCACTGTCCCACAACAAAAGACATATATTTTGTTCAAAACAAAGACCCGACATATCATACAATTTTCCGATCGCAACACACTCACACAGACTCTACGAGAGGTGGTAAACTCCGCAGTGACCAATGCAATTCATTGTGAGCTTCCTATTCTAGCCTTCATTCAACATAATCTAGTGAAGGAATTTCCCTCAACAACTTTTCGACACTGTAAAAGCCTCGTGATTGACATATCAGACGTTACAGAACAAAGGAAAATAGCTATAGCAGAGCACAATCGCGCTCATCGCGCAGCTCAGGAACACGCCCAGCAAATACTTAGGGACTATTTTTTCCCAAAAATGGGCCGTTTAACAACCGAAATACCAGCAAATTGTCGAATATGCGCTATGAACAAACATGACCGACATCCGATCAGGCAAGAATTAGGGAAAACTCCCATACCTTCATATGCTGGAGAAATACTACATGTAGACATTTACTCCACAGACGGGAAATACTTTTTAACCTGCATCGACAAATTCTCTAAATTCGCTGTCGTTCAACCGATACGATCACGCGCAATTGTGGACGTCAAAGCTCCACTCTTGCAAATTCTTAATTTTTTTCCAAAGACAAAGACTATCTATTGCGATAACGAGAGATCGCTAAACTCAGAGACCATCCGGACAATGTTAGCAAACAACTTGGACATTGCGATTGCAAACGCACCACCCTTACATAGTACATCTAGCGGGCAAGTCGAGCGTTTTCACGGTACTTTAGGAGACATAGGTTGTTGCTTGAAAAATGCAAATCACATCGAAGATACCATTGACAGCATTCTCCTTGCGACAATCAACTACAATAGGTCGATCCATTCGGTGACAAAGAAGAAACCGATAGAAATCATTCACAATATAGCTGTAAACGGTGCGGTGCAGATAAGAAACAATCTCACGTCAGCACAAGAAAAGTCTCTAGAGCAGCATAACAAGAACAGGGTTCACAAATCATACGAGATAGGTGAGAAAGTATGGGTAAAGTCCAATAAGAGACTAGGAAATAAACTTTTCCCCTTATTCACCGAAGCAGTGGTTGAAGCAGACCTTGGGACAACGGTCCTTATAAAAGGGAGGGTGGTCTATAAGGACAGCCTTAAGTAGACCATTATTAATAACTACTTAATTTTTGTATCTTTTACATTAGGATAACACATATTTTAACATTCGTAGTTGTGACTCTGACTAGAACCGACGCGACCTCAGTACGCACGCGGACTATATACCTATAATAGACGGTGACGTGACGATTTGGGACGAATACGGTTACATGGGACACACGACTAACTTAACGATATACGAGACATACACCGACGAGACATGGACATTAGTGGACAAACTACCAAAAGACCATATGAGGCAGGTACTGAAGACTGACTACAACACATACCACTTTAATTAGCACTCTTAATGTTCACCATAGACAAGCCGATAGGTAGTGCTCTTAAAGCAATAGCAGGAACCCCAGATTTTGATGACTGGGGCAGATAAAGTTAAAACAGAGACAACTAATAGATTCAGAAACCAAACAAATTGAGATAAATAATAAAATTCAAGTAAGACTCAACGAAATTTCAAGAACTCTTAATTCAATCAAGAAACCATATACTGAAGTCGAACACTTTTATACGACTATCCTGGCGAAAAACAGAATGATAATTTCGGACCTAGAAGATTTAATTGTTTCAATTTCACTCGCAAAAATAAATTTAATCAGCCCACTCATACTTGACAGCGTTGACGTAAAAGAGTTAAATGAGCAACTCATCAATGTTAGCGTAACAGACCTACTAGAGGTATCTAATATTAAGGCCTTTCAAAATTCCCAAATACTATATTTTTTAATTAAATTCCTCAGACCTAAGTTACATTGCAAAAATATCAATATTTTTCCCGTTCAACGTAATAATATAATAATATATTTAGAAGAAGGTGACGTGGTGGCCGATTGCGAGAGGAAACCTTCGCCGTTCGCGACTGCGCCTCTACTGTGAGCACCACCTTCTGCAACCAAATTAACACGCGCCGATCAAATAATGCTGACAGCGAGTCAGCAATATCTTCACTGGATGCCGTTGCAACAGAGTTGCAGGCGAAATTGGACACCACCGGCAGCGATGGCTTGGAGTCGCCGTTTAGGTTTATAAAAATTTAGTTTGTAATCTTCTCGCAGAATGCTCACACGAGCTAATAAAAAGATTGTATTTGATAAATGAATAAAGTGTCTTTGCTTAATAACCCGTCTTATTATAATTTATATGCAGAAGACTTGGAGACTCTAACTCTAAAGATGAATTGACTAGAATTTTATAACTGGTTCCTGATAAATTCGTTTATCGATAACTTTGCAAATATATAAGTTATCGAATTTCTGAAACAAACTCGTACTGCGCGTGCAATATACGGACCTAATACAAAAAGAATGAACTCTCTAGCTTTTGTATCTTCGGAAATCGACGCGTTCAAACATACGGACAGACGGACGGATGGACGGACGGACGGACGGACGGACGGACGGACATGGCTATATAAACTTTTCTCGTCACCCTGATCAAGAATATATATACTTTATGGGGTCTGCCACGCCTCCTTCTGCCTGTTACATACATTTAACAAAACCATTATACCCTGATTTCCCATTTTCAATCCGCTCAGGGTATAATTAGTAATAACAAGTAAGAAGGCTCTAGTCGAGACGGCTCGACTACGAGATACCCTGAACCCTGCAAAAAAAGTGATACTCTTCTTCTTTAGGCACTTATAAGCGCGCGCTCTGCTAACTGCGCAGTTGCTGCCGTGGCTTGGGGGTGGGTTGGGCTGAACTTTGGACGCTTATAACTCCATTTCTAGATGGACGATCTTCATGAAATTTTTAGAGTAGATTAAGAGTATCTAAATCTATCTATGTGCCAAGTCTCTAGTATTTGAAATGGGGGCGTGGCATCAAAAATCTGAAAACTACAAAATCTGCATATTCATACTATTTATCTAAATAAGCAAATTTGAAGTCTCTAGCTAAAACGGTGTAGAAGCAATGCCCAAAACCCTAACAAATTTATACGAATTTTCGATTTTTCATCGATAATTTGGAAATGGGATGAGTTATCGAAAAAAAAAAACAAAATAAACTCGTACTGCGTAGCTAACATACGAGTGTTCATGTGAAATTTCAGCTCTCTAGCTTTTGTAGTTACCGAAATCTCGACGTTCATACGGACAGACGGACGGACAGACGGACAGGGCTCAATCAACTTATTTTTTCTGCTGATCAAGAATATATATACTTTGTGGGGTCTGCGACGTCTCCGTCTGCCTGTTACATACATTTTCACAAAACCATTATACCCTGAATTCCCATTTTCAATGGGTTCAGGGTATAAAAAATAAAAAACGAAAACTGTGCTATTAAAAGGCAAGTCTTGCTTTAGAAGTATTTTAATGATTATTGCTGACAAGTTTTAGAATTTATTCTATTTAAAATTATTCACTACTTGCACAATAAGTGCCGAATGGCGAAACAGATTAGTTTAATAACACCTTCGATTATAAACCAAGAACTAAACAACGAACCAACGAATATTGCAAATCAGCAACGAGAGAATCGTATTTTTCAGAGACAATTAGAATTCCAGCAAAACAGAAATATGAACGACCACACTAGACAAGAGATAGCAAAACTTATAAGTGAAGTGCTAGCACAAAAATTACCAACATTGTTACAATCACTTAATATTACGACGACAGACTTTGCGAACGGACCTAGTCAAGTTATAAATCCGGAACATCGAGCAAACTTAACAGATCTTGATCGGATACCCGATATAGTGAAAGGAGTACGGGAATTTTCCGGCAATCCTGAAGAATTTAGTTCGTGGAAAAAGGGAATCGATAGAATTTTTTATACTTACGGTAACCTTGTTGGCACTCCGAAGTATTATGGTATTCTGCATACCATCAGAACCAAAATAGTTGGAAACGCTGATACTGCACTCGAATCGTATAACGTTCCTCTAAATTGGGGGGACATATCAAATTGCTTAACGTTACACTTTGCAGACAAACGAGACTTAGGTACTTTAGAATACAAAATGACCACAATAGTACAGGGAATTTTTTCAATATGTTTATAAGCCTTTGTCCCTCATCCTAAACAAAATAAATTGTATGGGATTGGGAAACAAAGCTGAAACGGTAATGAAGAAATCGTATCGCGACAAAGCAATAGATATACTCGTACGGGGATTACGTGGAGACTTATCCCGATTATTAGGAATAAAGGAGCCAGTAGACCTTCCTAGCGCACTGTATTTATGTTTAAAACTAGGAAACCAGAGCTATAGGACCAGTCATGCAAACGCTAGAGCACAATCTTCAAGCTTAAAATCAGAACTCAGATAAAATCAAAGCCCGATTCCAGCTCCACGATCAATATTACCATATCCAAACATAGGCCAATGACAAATTCCTATTATCCCTCCACAAAACATGCTTCCTCAATATTCATATAATTTGAGTCCAAACGTGACTCATTCTCAAAGACTAAACGATATCCAACAATATAACACTCTGGTCAGAGGACAAAATTTTGCTCCCACGAGACTATTTCCAAATTACCAGCAACCACAATTGGCTCCATCTTGCCCTTTGGTACCCAAACCGCCGCAAGCCCCAGAACCAATGGAAGTAGACCCCAGTACTATAAGTAAACAAGTAAGAAAACTCTAGTCGAGAGTGCTCGACTAGATAATACCCTGAACCCAATTTTAATAAAATAAAATAATAATCTGTACTGTGGTTTGGTTTTTTGTAATTATCTTGAAAATGCATCAATTTTAGTGCTGAAAATGGCAAAAAACTTCTTTATTTTGACAATTGCTCTTCATTAGTACTAAAATTAATCCGTTTTCAAGATAATTACAAAAAACCAGTGTCGAACGTGACAAAAAGTTGTCTTTTCTGGAGAATTACCCATATGGATAAATCAGAAAGTATACATAAGAATGTATGCGTGTAACGTTCAAAATGTACATATGTACATGTATATATACATTGCATTGCCAAAAAAAATAATAATAGATGGCGCTTATACTAGTTTAAATTCGAAAAATGTTATATTATTAAATATCATTAAAAATAGACCCAACAAATAGACGTTCCTCGATTATCAGGCATTACCTTAATTAACACAGACACTTCATAATTGTAAAAGAAATATATCAATGCCACTCGAAGCTGTAATAGCCATAGTAAATAAGTTCACTGCTAAAGCGCCATCTATCAAGTTTAAATTTTTAGACCATGCTACACTAGCTTTGAATGTACATGTGGGCATACATACCGCAGATGTCACGTGCTTTTGTTATTTGGGCAAACTTTCTGTTTATTATTTTCTGTTGACTTAACGGAATAAAATATAATTGAAACAAAAGCACTTTCAGAAATGCTGCTATTAAATATTTGAAATTAAAAAAAAAAAAACCCACTTATTCACAATTAGTTAAACTACCAACTGACTTTCAAAGGTATCAAATACAAAAGAATAAATAATAATAAAAAAGAAATAAATATAAAAATTAAAAATAAGGAATTATGAAAGGCTTAGGCGGGGCTAGAACCTGCGACAGCCTAACATTCGGTGCATCTATCTAGCCATCTACACCACAGATCACTTAAACGACAGAGTAGCGAAAACGAATGAAATTCGCCATATACGAAAGAAACACTAAAGCAGTGGCTGAAAATAGAAATACAATTCTAAGACAATTCTAACGCAATTCAAAAACAAATGTGATTCTTAAAATATACACGCGCATAGCAACATAGAAAACGGCCCAAGATTTTTTGTGTGTATATGTGCACACGCATACGAAAATTGATTTCCATTGCTCAACGTTGCTTGCATTTCCATTGTTATTTGAATTGTTTTAAAATTTTAAAAATATATAATGGAATGTAATGAGAGTTTCAGCATGATCTACATATTCTATTTGACATTTTAGGTTTTTTTTTAGAAATCATAACTCTTTTACAATTAGCTTTACATGCACAAATATATACATACATATGTATGTATGTATGTACGATTGCAGCCACACGCTGATCTACGCTTGCACACATATACATACATACATACATACATATGTATGTATGTATGTATGTACATATGTGTGCCCGCAATGCGTCTTGCTTTGTCGCTGCCTTGCTTGCTGCGCCACATGGGTTTTGATGAGAAAACTTTATAGACTAATAATTCTGTTTCTAGATGGACAATCATACTGATATGTTCAGATTAAGATTATGATATTCATATCTATATGCCAAACCAAACTGCATGTCTCTAGTATTTGAAATGCATTTTTTACACATTTGGGGGTGTGGGGGCGAATTGGGGACCGGAATCCAAAATCTGACAAAAACCGAAATTGTATTAAATTAGTATTTATATATATGTAGAAGACTTGGAGACTCTAACTCTAAAGATGAATTAGCTAGAATTTTATAACTGGTTCCCGATAAATTCGTTTATCGATAACATTGCAAATATACAAGTTACCGAATTTCTGAAACAAACTCGTACTGCGCGTGTAATATACGGACCTAACACAAAAAGAATGAACTCTTTAGCTTTTGTATCTTCGGAAATCGACGCGTTCAAACATACGGACAGACGGACGGACGGACGGACGGACAGACAGACAGACGGACATGGCTATATCAACTTTTCTCGTCACCCTGATCAAGAATATATATACTTTATGGGGTCTGCCACGCCTCCTTCCGCCTGTTACATACTTTTAACAAAACCATTATACCCTGATTTCCCATTTTCAATGGGTTCAGGGTATAAAAAGTCAATTATATGAAAAGGCCTCAGTTTGAAACCAGCAAAAGACCAACATTTCCGTCAAACCAGTCAGACAATAGACAAAGAAACTTTAATATAATATAATAAAACAAACGAATACGCGCAAGAGCAACAACTACAAAATGAGTCATATGCCACTATTGCAAAAAGAACCGAATACGAACAGGCGATTGTAGACTACGAAAATCAGAACAACATGAACAAACTATAGACGATTACACAGAACTAGCGTAGACTATAAAAACCAATACACCAATGCAGCCCTGATTTTTTTAGAATAAAAAACTCCTCTTTACCATACTTTGAATGTAAAGTAGATGGTGGACAAATACTTAAAATTCTAATAGATACTGGTTCCAATAGAAATTACATACAGCCAAAGTTTGAACCCAATTCAATTCCCAACAAAATCCCATTTAAGGCCGTCAGTGCAGGGGGCAGTGTATTAATTACACACTATAAAATAGCATATATCTTCAATAGACCTGACATCAAGGTAAAATTTAATACTACTCAACTACTTAACTTCGTTCGATGCAATTTCAGGAAACGATTGCTTAAAAGAAATGGGAGCTGAGATTAAAATACGCAGCAATGTCATGACCATTAAACAAAACATGCACATAAGAATAAAGGAAAACAAGTAAGAAGGCTCTAGTCGAGACGGCTCGACTACGAGATACCCTCCATTTCTAGATGAACAATACTTACGAAATTTTCAGAGTAGATTAAGAGTATCTAAATGTATTGTAATGAAAAACTCCCACTTATTCAGAGTAGATTAAGAGTATCTAAATGTATTGTAAGGAAAAACTCCCACTTATGTGTTTTGTTTGGTTTAAGGTTCAGAGCAACTTTTACTACCGCTCTGAACACTTCTTTTATTTAGTTTTTTAAGTGCGGAGCAACTGTAGCTGTCGCTCTGAACTCTGTTCCAATTCTGACTTGACTTAAGAATAAAACTTAAGACTAAAGCTTGCAAGTCGCGCTGGCGTTGATGGCAAGCTTAAGCGTGGCCTGACACTGCCGTTAGAAAGCTGCAGCATCGCCTGATGCTGCCGTTGCATTATGCTTAAAAGCTTTAGCATCAGGCGATACTGCAGTTGTACAGAAAGCTTTGAAGCTTGAGTTGCATAAAGCTTTGAAGCTTCAGTTACAGGAAGCTTTGAAGCTTCAGTTACAGGGTGTTTTTCTTATGTTGTCTTATTTAGCTTATATATAACTAAGTACAGTGAGCATTTTATATATGAACATACTACATCTCCCTCTTTTAGAGAAATAACGCAATTATATGGAGTTATTTCTTAAGTAAGTATTTTTCATATATATCTTTTTTTGTTTAATTAAATTTATTATACTTTGTTCCCAAAGGGAAGAAAGTATCTTGGGTTTGTGCAATGTCCGTCTTGCTGTCCGTCCGTCTGTCCGTCTGTCCGTCTGTCCGTCCGTCCGTCTGTCCGTATGAACGCAATATTTTTCGGCGCTATTAGAGCTAGACACTTGAAATTTTAAACATATACTCATATATGCTCCCGAATTATAAAGTGTAAAAATTTTCCCGATCCGCCCACTAGGGGCGTGGCAAATCGGAAAACTCTTCCGCCCATAGTTAAGTTATCATACTAGATGATGAGCTAGAGAGTTGCAATTTGAAATGTATACTCGGGGTGACAACCCAAGTTCAAAAAGCTATGGCGGATATATCTACGCCCATTGGGGGCGTGGCAAATCGGGAATTACGTATCTTCTACACCGTTAAAGCTAGAACGCTGAAATTTTGCATGTGAGTTAATGTTATGATTCTAAGAAGATCAAAAAGTTATATGTCTACGCCCATTGGGGGCGTGGCAAATCGGACCTGAACATATAGTGATTTTTCAAATTGTGCTATATTTTGAACACTATTGACACTAGAGACTTGAAATTTTGCATGTATACTCGGGTTGACAACCCAAGACTAATGAGCTATGGTAGATATATCTACCAAACCGCAAAAGTTTATATCTCCTACAGTTTTAGAGCTAGAAGATTGAAAATTGGATGGTTGAGTTACTAATGTTCTCCTCTATCGATGCCCCAAAAATAATTTTCCAGCCTATTTGAGGGCGTGGCATATCGAAAAATACCCTGTAATTTTCGCATTTTTTGAATGTAAGCAACCAATTTTGCAGTCATGTTAGCCTCGGCCCTTTCTAAGAACTGGCAAATTATGCGTCTACGCCCACTGGGGGCGTGGCAATCGGCAAAGAAGTTTGTTGTGGCCAACTGCATAATTCATGCATATAATAGCTTAGTAGCAATTGCTAAGATGGCAAAATGCATTTTAACATAAATATAATAATATTAATGAATTTAAAAAATAAAATTGATAAGTTTTTGATTAATAAATAAAAAGTTTCCAGCGGGGTTCGAACATAGGTCTTTTGAAAACAACATGTATTCGTTAGCTAAACTTAAATAAATACTGATCAGCTGGTCAGCTGATCAGCAGCTTGTGACAAAACAAAACAATACAATCGCAATTCTTGCAATATGTATACACTTTTGGATGTGTATACACTTACAAACATCTGTGTACACATACATACATATATGCATGCATAGAAAAACTGCTTGCCACACAGCGTGGCAAATCGGAAAAGTTGTTTTAGTTTTTGCTTAAATGCTCAATTCATATGCGTATGTTTATAAATTATTATCAATTGGCAGCAACTATTTTTTAATAAATATACAAATATAAAAAAAATGAAAAATAATAATTTTTGAAAAAAAAGTTTTCTGCGGGATTCGAACCCACGCACCTAAGTACAGCTTGCATAGTTTATATTTCAGTTGTAAGTCATTGACTTTTTGTTAAAGGCGTTGCACGAACTGCCAATCAGAGTTGTAGAGATAGGTGTATTATTCATTTATTTATTAATTTAGATTTTATTTACTTGTTTATTTACTTTCTTTTTAGATTATAGTTCGTGTGCGGAGTTGATATACTGCGTGTGGAGGTCAGTTAATGTTTTTATTATTTAATTTTGTTTTGCCGTTGATTTCATTTTATATTTTAGGATGCAGTGCATTGAACTGCGTTAAAGAGTACTTTATACGGAGAGTGTTTATGACATATTATGGATTTATTCTGTTGGATTAGCGATTTTGAATTTATTAGCAGGTTTTTTTTTTTTTTTTTTTTTTTTTTCTTTTTTTTAAACTATGTTCTGTAGCTTAAAATTATAAGCATTAAGATAATGTTCTTTGAAACAATGTTTTTCTTTTCTTTAGTGACAGCGAAGAATTAAACTATTATACAGAGTTAAGTAAATGTTATGCTGATATATATAATGTTTTAGTTCTGTAAGTTTTTTAATAATAACCGCAGCGTTCCAAATTGAGATTTTTAGTTTTGGCTTGCTGCAGGTAGTAGAAGCATGATCGCCTCCACACTTGACACATACGAAAGGTCGTCAACAGTAATTTTTGGTGTGTCCAAATTGTTGACATCTGTGACACTGTGCAACGTCACGCGATTTTAATGGCTTTTCCACTTTTATATGTTGATTTGATGCGTTGTTGATTCGTTATTGTCTTTTAGTTCGAGTTCAATTTCAAAGAGATCCAGAGACTCTTTAGTGAAGCGTGTCTTAATATTTCTAAGAAATCTGACCTCATGGCCTAAATTGCTAAGATGCTCTCGGATCCATTTGTCAGGTGTGGTATGGTGAAGGTGTCTGATAACGGCCCTGAAACCGCGCTCAGTTCTTAGTTGGAAAGTGTGGTTTTCGATGTCGTTATCTTTTAGAAATTTGTGAAGCTTTCTGAAAGTTGGAATATCAGAGCACTGCACTCTAAGGCCATACCCTATGGAGGGCTTAGCGGTGATAATATCTTTCCGATGGCCTGAGTGAGATGAGAAGTAAGACGCATTATATCGCTATAGCCTGATATGTACAAAGGAGCAGGTTTAGCACTTAATTTCGCGGCCATAGATTCTTCTGTGACCTGAGGTGTGGTAACTTGTTTGTTTTTAGAAATGATTGCTTTGTTAGTAGTGTCATGTGACTCAGTGGCTGATTTATTATATGCATTTCTGTTTTCGAGGTTAGAATGTAGGTCAAGTGGTAGGCTGTCATGCGAGTCATCTTCGTCCAGATCAATAGGAGAGTTTAAAGTGGATTTTTTATTGCTTTTAGGGCTATTTCCTTTAGTGGCGATTCGTTTCTTTTCATTTTGTTTAACAAGTTCGTCGTTTTTTTTAATTCTCTTGATTTAAAAAAATCAGATAGCGTCGGTTGTGGATTACATGAAGTTTTACCTTTTAATAGCTGGGCTGCAGCAGCAGCCTTAGAAGTGGAGGGGACCATAGAGAGTTTCCTTTCGCTTTTTAATTGCTGGGCTGCAGCAGCAGCCTTAGAAGTGGAGGGGAGCATCGAGAGTTTTCTTTCACTTTGAATTTGTTTGAGCACTTTTGACAGCGTGGGTTTTTTTTCGGCTTTGTATGCACACATACAGAATTGCGCTCTGTATTGTATTCTTCAACCTTAACAGCTGGCTAGCAGCTAAAAGGAGAGGAATTACAATAGTCAGGGCGACTTTTTTTATTTTCATCAATGTTCTCAAATACATTTTTCGAAAATATAATAACACCTTAAATTAACTTAAATATAAGGTTCAGTATTAACAAAAAGATCATATCTTTTTATTCTAATTTATAAAATAAAATTATATATATACATATATATATATATATTTTTTTTAGTAACAGCTAATATAGCATTCTATAGCATTCACCAGCGCCACTGCCCTGACCTCCGCTTTGTTAACTAAAACCAAATAAGGCATTGCTAGAGCGTCTCTGACAAAAGTAAAGTAATGATCGAAAAATTCCCAATTCAGTCACAATTCTTAGAATATTCTGGCATGCAAACTTTTGTATGCATACATAGAAAATTGTGTGTATACTCGTATAGTGTGTACATGTGTAAATCTGTATGTATGTGTAGGAAAAACGTTTGTTGCTTGCCATGTACGTTTTCTAATTGCCGAAATATTTCGTTAATTAAATGTTTATTAAATAAAAAGGATGCACCTATGGGAACAAAGTATATCGCAGTTAGTTGCGCCTAACAGCAACGTTCTTACTTGTTTTTAATTTTAGTTTAATTAAATTTGATGATGACTATAATAAAAAAATCAGTTCGGTGTGATCTGCCAAACCTTACGCACGTGCATACAAGCGCATCGCGAAAGTGACATTCCTTATCTCTCCGACAATCAAAACAAAAACAAAATAAAGAGATCAATAAATCTGGCTGGCGTCGCTATGTCGCCAACGCAGCGCAGAAAAACTCCAAAAACCGACACTGGTCAACGGCAGAGCAACAACAACTATTATCAACCGTTACAAGCGTTAGATGACCCAACTGATAACGAACAGTGCGAAGAAGTAATCTGCAACAAAACCAAAATTCACGTTCCTCCTATTACGGTGCTTAAAATTAGCGCTGAACAGCTACATGATATTTGCAAATTACTGAATGTCAAAGACTACTCAATTAGAAAAATTTCTATTGGAGTTAAATTACACTGCGAAGAAGAGGTGGATTTTGCCAATGTCTGCACCCATCTGCAAAGCTATAAACATGAGTTTTTCTCCTTTGCAAAAAAACACAATAAACCATACAAAGCGGTGCTTACGGGACTTGACGACACTCCGGCTGATGAAGTTAGAAACAAGCTTATCCAAATGGGACTTCATTGTACAGATGTCAAGTTTATCCAAAGGAAACGAGCCAACAATAGTATTTTCTCGCTGTACATAGTTTACTTTGTCAACAAATCTACAAGTCTAAACGAGCTGAAGAAAAACTTCTCTGTCATTGACCATATCAGAGTCAAATGGGACTACCAAAGACGCAGGGCAAACACCGTGACTCAGTGCTATAACTGCCAGATGTTCGGGCACGGATCGTCCTATTGTAGTGTAAAACCATACTGTATGAATTGCGCAGGAAACCATAGAACTATTGAGTGTCCAGAAAAATTACCTGTTAAGTGTGCAAATTGTCACGGCTCTCATAAGTCTAATTCAATGGAGTGCCCAGGCAGAATAAACTATGTGAAAGCAAGTGATAGGGGCGTCACCAAAGCACGGGTAGTCAGAACATCATCACAGTCACCACAGATAAACTGCGTTAAAACTTTTCCAACTCTTAATGGACAGATATCTGAACCATTAAAGACAACTTGGACCAGGCAGCCACAGATAAGTAGTGATCTCTTTTCGCTAGATGAGTTAAAAAGTCTTACTTTTGAGCTCATTAGTAATCTCAGAAATTGTAAATCCAAGACTGACCAGTTTGAGGTAATAACCTCACTTGCCTTCAAGTTTCTTTCTTAATGATAGACAAAGTAAAGATCATTGCGTGGAATGCCAGGGGCATTCAAAACAAGAAAGAAGAATTTTGTCACTTCCTGTTTGACAGCGACATTGACATCTGCCTTGTATCTGAAACCTGGCTAAAAAACTGTATCTTCCTCAAGGTTCCTAATTATAGTTGTTACAGAAATGACCGTACGACTAGCAGAGGAGGAGGGGTAGCAATCTTTATTAAAAAAAATATCCGCCACTCTTTGTTACCTCTCCCAAATACTAAAATTATTGAAACGATTGGCATAAAAATCTTTATCAGTGATGGCACTGAGATGTCCATTTTCTCATGCTATTTCCCAGGGGGCCGCGAAAATTCCTCTAAAAAACAGCTTTTTCAGGCCGATTTACATAAGTTGTGTAGTGCAAATGGAACATTTATTCTGGGAGGGGATTTTAATTGCAGACATCCGTCATGGGGATGCTCTAGAGCGAACTTGTGGAGTAACCTACTTAAATCTAAGGTAGACTGCATGAACTTTTATCTAATGCATCCCTCCGAACATACATATTACCCCGCAGGAAGTCACGGGCAACCCTCTACTTTAGATATTTTCCTTACCAATCGTCCTGGTAGATAACTAGAAGCTAGATGCTAGCCCACGAGTTACACGCACTAAATTCGGATCACATTCCAGTGCTGCTTGAGGTATCAGTCAATTCTCCCTCTACTGCAAACTACTTTTACTTCGATGTAAAAAGAGCAAACTGGGTAAGGTTCGCTCATTTCGTCGAAAATTCGCTTCCGCCCCTAAACTCAAACTTAATGTGGCGCACAGAAGATGTTGATGATATGATCAACATTTTTAGTGAAGTCTTCCGTGAAGCCAAAGATATTAGCATCCCAAAAAAACAAATAAAATTTTCTCCAAAACCACTGCCGCAAAACATTATAAACCTTATAAAGAGTAGAAACATACGACGGCGCACCTGGCTGAGGTATCGTCACCAATCCGATCTCATCCTGTTCAAATGGCTAAATAAACTAATTACCGAGGCGATACTAGAATTTAGAAATAAATCCTGGAATATCACTCTTGCAGCCTTAGATAAAGGTTCTTCCCCTTTTTGGAAACTCTCCAAAATTATTAGAAAGAAACACTTAATTATTCCAACATTAGTCAATAACAACATAAGTCACTCGACAGATGAAGAAAAGGCTGAGGCGTTAGCTCAATCGTTTCGACTAAACCATATCGTATCCGCTGGACTCGGTGATCCACTAACTAAAGCCGCTGTCGATGCCTCAACCCTCTCAGTCGCTCAATTATCTATAGAGCCGCTGAATGACTACTTTATTAGCTCCAGCGTCATAAAAGATATACTGAAAGGGCTGAAGAAGAAGAAATCTCCAGGTATTGATCAAATTGACAATCTATGCTTAAAAACCCTACCTACAAAGGGAATAAAGTTTATTACGTGCATAGTCAATAAATGCCTAGAGCTAAGTTATTTCCCTTCTGTCTGGAAGTGTGCCAAAGTTGTTCCTATTCCAAAACAAAATAAGCCTATCGAGTTACTCTCATCTTACAGGCCTATTAGCCTTTTGTCGGCAGTCAGTAAAATACTAGAGAAGGTTATCAAAGGTAAATTAACTCATTTTGTCGAATCCAATAATATCCTTCCAAGTCACCAGTTTGGATTTAGAAACGAACACAATACTGTTCAGCCCCTTCGTAGAATTAAAAAAATTATTAAAGACAACTTCTCCAGTTCTATGTCAACGGGAATGGTACTGCTAGATATCAAAGCCGCATTTGATTCAGTGTGGCATGACGGTCTAATACATAAAATGTTACATCTAAATTTCCCACCTGCGGCCATAAAGATAGTCCAAAGTTATCTAAAAAACAGATCTTTTATAGTATATTTAGGAAATGCTTCATCCACAACAGTTAATATTTCAGCAGGCTGTCCCCAAGGCTCATGCCTATCTCCTATACTATATAACATATATACATCTGATCTCCCAATATTACCCCAATGCACAACCTCGGTCTTTGCGGACGACACAGCAATTCTTTGTGGTGGAATTCGTTCTGCAGATATAGTACGAAACCTCCAAGCAGCATACGACTCTTTAAGTACATATTTCTCCCAATGGAAAATTTTAGTCTGCCCAGAAAAGACCAAGGCAATATTTTTCACAAAAAAACGAAAGGACATCTACGTTCCAACAACAGATATCAGATTGGGCTCGGAATATATTAAGTGGGAACCAAATGTCAGGTATCTGGGTATTATTTTGGACAAAAGACTTACATTCAAAGACCATATAACCAACACAAACAAAAAACTCAAACACTTAATCCGTACGCTATATCCCCTTATAAACAGAAACTCGAGGCTGAACATAGAAAACAAAATGTTTTTGTTTAGGTCTATTTTCCAATCAGTTACTTTTTACGGTGCACCAGTCTGGTCAGATATAGCCAAATGTCACATAAGACAGTTGCAAATCACACAAAATAAAGTCTTGAAGCTTGTTTTGAATCTTCCTTGGCATCATTCCACGTCTGATCTACACTGTCGAGCCAATGTCGAATTGGTAGATATAAGATTATCGCGACTATCGCAAAATTTCATAACCAAATGTTGTGAATCAACATATTCACATATAAATGACCTGGCATAGCCATTTAGTTTTTAAGTATTATTAGTGTTTAAGTTAGCTTGTAATAAATTACCTTGGGGTTTTCTATTTCTTTGATTTTTCCCCCAATAATTATGTCATCTTATATACCATGTCATACTCCTAAAAAAAATATCTAAGCAGAAAAGGCCTAATCCTTAGTCTAAACTCTTTAATTATTGTAAGATACTATTCACAAAACTGTAATTATAACAAAGAGTGAAATAAATTGAATTAAATTGAATTGAATATAATAAAAAAATTTTTGTTACTGTGCTATTGTATATGGTATTTAATTTATTCATGGTGTTCAAGTCTAAGCATGCAGTGCTTAGTATAGTTATGCATTAATAGAAGTCCATGAGGTACTTAGTCTAAGTATGGCCATACTTGGGTAAGAGAAATAATAATTGTAATAATAATTTGTTTATGAAATAAAAATTTTTAACCTATCCTTATGCACAATTTGCACAATTTCTATTTTATAACGTCCAGTATATTTAAAATCTATCTTATGACCTGTTTCGTTTTTTAATAGAACATTCTCTCCTATTTTTAAGTTTAAATTTAATGTGTTTTTATCATAACAAATTTTCTGTTTTTCCTTGTTTTCTTTTAACATTATTCTAGCCATTTTGTATGCTTGTTCTAATCTAAACTTTGATTCTTTAGCATAGTCTTCTACATTATAAAGGGGTTTAATATTATCTATACTGTTAAATTGTCTTGGCAAGTTTGATTGCTTTCCAAATACTAACTCATATGGACAATAATCACGTGCCATAGAGGGTGTTGTATTGAAACAATATACGAAGTATTGTAGCCATACGTCCCAATCTGTCTTATTAACTGATATGTACGAACGTATGTACTCATTGAGTGTTCTGTGGCTTCGTTCCACGGTACCTACTGTTTGGTGATGATGTGCGGTTGAAGTTATATTTTTATATTTAGATTTTTGCATAATTCTTCAATTATGGAATTTTTATATTCTTTTCCCATGTCCGTAATGAACGTCTTCATTGGACCGTACTTCAGAATAAAATCGTCAAATATAGCTTTTGCTATTGTTTTCGCACTTTTATCTTTAGTTGGTATTGCTACAAGGTATTTTGTCAGATCGCACATTAAAGTTACTGCGTATTCATTTCCCTGTTCTGATTTTGGTAAAGGACCGATCGTGTCTACAATTACCCTATCGAAAGCTAGTTGTGGCGTTTCTGTGATAGTTAATGGAGTCTTAGCATGCTTCGTTATTTTTTATTTTTGACAATTTTGGCATTTTCATATATAATTTGCTATATCTCTTGTCATATTTTTCCAATAGTAATGCCGTCTTATTTTAGCAAAAGTTCTAGCTATTCCTGTATGACCTCCTTGTATTGGATCGTCATGAAACGTAAACAGAATTGCTTCTTTATCTTTATCATTATTTGATAATACGGTCACCGGCTTGAGTAGTGCTACTCTTAATGATTTCAATATTTTATTGCCCATTATTTTGAAAGATTCTATTGAGATTGTCTCGAAGATCTTTTCGCTCGGTGTCACTTTGAGTTGGCTGATATTAAGTATACCGGCTTCTGTTTCAAGCCTTTGAAAGAACTGACCTAAATCAAAAATTTCATTGGTGTACATATCGGTAACATCAATTCTTGCTATAACTTTTTTACCATGTTTCAGTAAGCATAGAGAATCTGTTATTCGTAAGGTCACTATTTTTCGTACCTCATCATTTACAATGACTTCGTATACGTTGGGCTGAGAAGCATTTAAAGATTGCTTTCGCAAATCTTCTTTTTCTTTTACTTTTCCTGCGCAGGAATTGAACTGTTTACTTTGATTTCTGGTAGTGACTTTCCGAATTTTATTGCTTGTTTGAATGTTTTTTAAGTCCGTGATTGTTATTCTCGATAGCGCATCGGCTACATAATTGTTTTTACCCTTTAGATATTCTACTGTACAAATATATTTCTCTAATTCAAGTCTTATTCGTGTTAGTTTGGAACTGGGGTTTACCATTGAGAATAAGTATGTTAGTGCTCTGTGATCTGTTTTGAAGGTGAAGTGTCTACCATAATATATGGTCTGTCTATTTGGCAAATTGCAAGTCTACAGTATTTGAAATGTGTTTTTTAAATTGGGGGAGAAGGGGGCTTGGCATCCAAAATCTGAAAATTACAAAATCTGCGTATCCATAATATCTATCTAAATATATAAATCTAAAGTCTCTAGCTAAAAACGGTGTAGAAGGTAGAAGTATATATATATATATATATATATATATATATATAGATATATATATATATATATATATAATATATGATATATATATATATATATATATATATAGATATATATATATATATATATATATAAATGTAAAATGTAAACGAATTTTCGATTTCTTATCGATAATTTGGAAATGGGATGAGTTATCGAAAAAAAAAAAAACAAAATAAACTCGTACTGCGTAGCTAACATACGAGTGTTCATGTGAAATTTCAGCTCTCTAGCTTGTAACGAATTACATAGGGCAGACAGAACGGCTTAGAGCGTTGTATACTCTTGTGCAGGGCACGCGCTGGATCCGGCTCAGGATAGTCGGAAAGAGAGATGGGTACAAAAGGGAACTGCAACTCCAGGTGCTGCCACACATTATTTATTAAAATAAAATCGCGTGCCTTTCGATGGTCACTGGTCAATTTAGATAGCACGAAGGGAAGAAAGGAAGAAAGAAAGAGACAAACGCACAAACAAACATACATAGCTGGCAAGCTGGGTATCGGCCCAAGATATTTTAGGCGACCGATATTGCCCTCCCTACCATGATCGCTAGTTAGCATATATACATTTTGGCGATCCCATTCCAGCTTGAGAACTAATACACCCTTACCCAGTTGCGTCGCATGGCCCCGAAAAGATTAGACTTATCAAATGTTCATTTTGGCTTTAAAGTTTAATACAAAAAGAATTATAATATCGATACATTAGAATGATGGTAAAGAGAGGTAAAGATATTAGAGCTTTTTTTTAAAGCTTTTAAGTAAGCTGTCAGCTGCTAGGAAGAATAAGCCAGCAAAGAAATGATAAACGTAGGATACTATAATAAGAGAAAAGAATGATAGGAAAGAAGAAATGATTAGTGCATTATTCTTTACAAATGTAGCGTAGCAAAACAAACGCTGATAAACTAAATAAGAAGCAAATCAACCTTAAATTTAATATTGTGGCAATATAACGCGATGAAAGCGCTTCCATTTCGGTATGGCTGTAAGCTGCTATAAAAATTATGCTTTATGCAAAAATGAATAAAATAAAAATAATGCAAAAATTCAAAATATATATATATAGAAAAAGAAGATGCTAAGTAAGGGAAAATATTCATATGGAGTAGATAGGATTAGATATACAAAATTTTATAATATATAAATTATAAACTATTTTAATTATACATTTTCATGATTAGGTTAGATTTTCTTTTTTTTTCCCGTTTTTTTTTCTCTAACAAATGACAAAATTTTTAGTTCGAATATGCAGGGTATCGTTATAAACGATTCATCCAACGATTCCAATTGGAAACACAAGTTCTCTTCAGAGACTGCGTGGAGTGGTGGCGTGGCCAACAAAAAAAAGGTATTTGCGTCTAGCAAAGGCTGCTCAGCTTTTGGTGGATGATTTGCCAATTTTGCAGCGCAAGTTCTGCGGCCTTATGTGCTTGCCGATTTAGGCGTAGCGTATTTGTCGCCAGCACAAAAGAAAGTTAAGATAAGGCTTGGTGCCAAACCAATGCTTGATTCGGCACTTGCACTCGTAAATTATTAAAATAAGAAGCGAATTTTTTTCTGGCGTATTTTAATCAAATTCTCAATATATATTTTATTAATTATATTATAATATTTTATTTTTCAATTAGCACAGTTAAAATAATGTCTGGCCTGTTTGCGAGTCGAATCGAAAAAGAAAAAATATGGCTACCTGTTAGTTTGTGGTCCTCTTTTTAGTTAGCGCTTGAGAACAGCTGCTTTAAGCGACACTAACCAGCTGGAGTGCATGCTTTTAGGCTACTCAATTTTTCAACGATTTATGAAAATGCCTAGTTATAGCTAGTCCAGCGCCACTACAAATCCCCTCTACCAAAATCACACTCATAGGGTGATTCACGCTGGACACGACAATTATTGCTTTAGATCCTTTGCATGGTATTTGCCAATCAAACGACCCTGCAAATCTTCTATTTCGTAATAACTGTTACTTACGTTACGTACTTAACTGTTATAGGTGTTCTCATTTCGGCTGTGTTGTCGTTGCATGCAATCTTTTGCTTTGTCGCGTATGAGATCAAATGAATCGTCGCGGCTAAATCGAATAACGCGGTCTTCTAAGAGATTTAGATTACGCAACAGTTTGTAAGTGGATGCATTGGTTACCATATTCTGGCCAAATGCGATTCGATACGGGCTAGTGCCGATAGCCGAATGCACGTCTGAACGCAAAGCACAACAAATAGCGCTCAAGTGAGCGTCCCAATCTTGTTGATCAGGAGCAATATATGATTTTATTGCTGCTATCACCGATCGATTGACTCGTTCCGAAGCATTGGCTTGTGGAGAGTAAACATCAGTATATGTATGGGTAATTCCATATTCAAGTAACAGTGTGTTGAATAATTCGGATTTGAATTGCACACCGTTATCAGAGACGATAGTTTCGGGAACTCCAAAGCAATGGAACAAGTCCCGCTCTAAATAATTGGTAATGGCGTCTGCAGTCAGACTTTTAACCGGTCGCAAAAAAGGAAACTTCGTCATATGGTCTAATACAACTAGGATTCCTACATTTCCAGCACGACTTCGTGGATACGGACCTAGAAAATCGATGTAGAGCCTTTGAAAGAAGCGTTGTGTAGGACCTGATTTCCCTAAGGGTGGACGCAATGTGTGGTTTGGATGCTTATTGCACTTGCAACTCTCGCAAGTACTCACAAAATTCTTGACGTCTACTGCCATTTGTGGCCAATACAGATAGCGACGTAATTTGTCTAACATCTTGCTTATACCAGGATGAGAAGCCAGTGGAGGCTCATGGGCCTTCTTAAGGACTGCTGGGACCAACAGCCGGGGAACCCAAAGTTTCCAACAGAGATCATCGGCTATTTTCTCACCCGATGCATGATCAGCTCTCCGATATATATAACCGTCAACTACCTTCACATCCGGTGTACTTGACTGATTGGCTATTATTTTGGCCTTCAGTTCTTCATAGTCAGATGACTTAAAACAGTCTGAATCGAGATCTACCAGACAGTCGGCTGTAATTGCAGAGAGGTCTTCCGTATACGCTCGCGATAAAGTATCTGGTACAATATTTTGGCTGCCCTTTCTATGAACTATTTTAAATTCAAAAACCTTGGAGCTTTAAAGCCCACCTGGCCAACCGAGAACTCAAGTCAGATTGAGACATGAGCCACTTTAAAGAAGCATGATCGGTAACTACCGAAAATTCTTGCCTTTCAACGAACGCTCGGAATTTTTTTATGGCTAGAATAGCTGCCAAACATTCTTTTTTCAGTTACAGAATAACTTCTCTGACAACGGTTTAGTTTTCGAGACATAAAAGCAACTGGTACCTCTTCATTATTGTCCGTAGATTGTACTAGCACGGCACCTACACCTGTATGGCTGGCATCACAGTGTATAGAGAATGGTTTGTTAAAATCTGGGCTATGCAAAACTGGAGCCGTACTAAGCTTCACCTTGAGCTCTTCGAACGCCTTCTGTGCGGATTCACCCCATTCAAATTTTTGTTTCTGCTTCAACGTATCCGTTATAGGAGATGCAATGGTGGCATAGTTCTGAATAAATCTGTTATACCACCCCGTCATACCTAAAAACCGTCTAACTTGTTTAACTGATCGAGGAACTGGGAACTCTGTGATGGCTGCGATTTTATCCGGGTCTGTGCTAACAGTACCATTGCCAATCACGTGACCTAAATATTTTACCTCTTTGAGGCAGAAATTACTTTTCTCAATATTGATGGTCAAACCTGCTGTTTTTATTCGACTTGCCAACTCTCTTAGGACACTTAAATGACGCTCAAAAGTATCGGATACTACTAACAAGTCATCTAAGTAAATAAAAACTTCCTGACGCAGATTACTGGGAATTATTTTATCCATTAGTTTCGACATTGTCTGCGGAGCATTGCACAGCCCAAAAGGCATAACCGTGTATTGGTATAGCGGCCTACCAGGTACAGTGAATGCAGTTTTATCGCGCGATTTCGCCTCCAAGGGGATTAGCCAGAATGCATCTTTTAAATCTAGACTGGTAATAAATTCAGCTTTCGGTAGCCTACTAAGAATGTCATCAATAAATGGCATAGGATACGCATCCTTAATCGTAACCGCATTGACACGCCTACTATCTAAACACAAACGAATTTTCCCCGGTTTGCGAACTAGCACAACTGGAGAAGACCAAGAGCTTTGTGATGGCTCTATCACGCCTAATTTAAGCATTCTATCTAGCTCTTCATACATCAACTTTTCTATCGCTGGTGAAACGGGATAATGTCGTTGCTTAATTGGAGCGGCTCCGGCGACATTAATCTCATGGGAAAGTAGGGTTGTTCGACCTAAGCCCAGTTTAGCAAAAGATTGGGTACCACCTCCAATGGAAGAAGATTAAATTGGGTCCAAAAATCTATCCCCAAATATAAATCCTGAGACAAGGAGGGTACTAGATAAAATGTCAACATTCTAGCTTCATTTCTAATTTTAATTTCGGTAGTAATTTTACCAATAATATTCTGCTCCTTCCCATCCGCAGTTCGTACAGCCGAACTCAGCGGCTTAAATTCAATATTGGAATTGAGAACGTGATTAGAAAAGTTGCCACCTATACAGCTTATGGAAGCGCCGGTATCCATTAAGCCAGTAATACTCTTCCCTAACAAACTAACAACTGCATACGGCCTAATGTCTTGAGCGTTTGCTAACATTGCTAACATTAATTGCTTTTGCTCTATGTTACACCGCTTTTCTTCTAAGAGGCGTAGGCATATCTGAGCGCTGGAAGCTAAACATATTTGTGTGTCTATTGTTACTAAAGAAGAATTATCTGGTTGTGAGGTTGTAATTGAATTGGCTGTATGATCAATTGATCGAAACCCTATCATGTGTTGGTTGATGTCGACTTCATTTGTTTGCGTGCACTGGTCGACGGTGCACGAGCTGACAAGTTTTTTGAAAAGTTGTTGCATTTCTGGCACGACGGCTTGTACGTGTCGGGTTTGCCACAACCATAACAAAATATGCGTCGTTCTGCCGTACAATCTTGGTATTTGTGCCCTGTCGCATTACAATTCCAGCACAGTAAATTTACTGCTGATATTTCTGGACTATCTTCTTCCTCATCACTAAACTCGTGTTCTATTGAAATTCCACTTATTGTGCGACGTGGCATTGGTATAGGATGTGGCCGAGTTACTAATGGTTTGCCAACGCTTTGTAAAAAGATCGCGCGTGTGCGCACCAAATGACGTAACTGGGCAACTCTCTCAACTTTTTCATAGAGTAATTCGTGCTGTGTTCTGCATCCAGATACAAATAACAAATTTACACTGTATCGTTTATATATATCATAACAAACTTAAACTTTATTGACTATATATAAAATACACCAATTCACGATCTTTTTCGCTCTATTTTTGTCTATTTTGTGCATTTTTTGTGTGTTTAATTTTATATCTTGAACTGCCGCTCTTCGGCTCTTTTTCAAGACTAAAGTATCGACGTATCGAAGCTGGAAACCCAGGGCTGCGATCCCTCGATAGCTTACAGGGCTACAAAACAACAATTGGGCTTGGAATGATCTAGTTCACAATATCACGCCCACCGTAAAACTACGTGGGGGTTTTACCAATAACATCAAGAATAGCTAATTTAGATACGGGACGCTTTAAGATACCAGTTGCTGTTTTCACCTCCGCTATACGTATGACTCCATCCTTTGCTGAAAAGGTGTTGATTACGATTCCTTTCTTAAAACTGCCTCTCGGCTGATTGTCTTCACATATTAACACAACGTCCCCTATTTGTATAGGGTTTCTCTTCATGTTCCACTTCGTGCGTCTTGTCAGAGTTGGCAAATACTCTCTAATCCATTGCTTTCAAAATTTGTTTTTCAGTTCTTGGGAAATCCGATATGGTTTTCGATGCGGATAATTGCTGATATCTCCAGGTGTCTGAGTAGAGTTCGATGTATTCAATAGAAAATGATTCGGCGTCAATGGCTGCGGATCGTCAATGTCGACTGCCACATGTGTTAGTGGTCTACTGTTAAGGATATTTTCTGCTTCAGTAAGTAAACCTCTCAAAGTTTCAACATGCGGTGCCTGTTGCTTTAAAGTCACCGCCAATACGCGTTTGGTTGATTGAACTAAACGTTCCCAGCAGCCACCAGAGCTTGGATTTGCTGGACAATTAAACCCCCATTGAATGCCTTTATTGGCCAATTCTGACTGGATATTTTCAAAGTCGAATATGTCTTTAACATTTCGTATCTCATTATCAGCCCCCACAAAGTTGGTTCCCATATCTGACCGAATGCGTACGGGAATGCCTCGCCTATTTACGAAGTTTCGTATACATAATATACATGCATCTGTAGACAGATTTTCGGCTAACTCCAAGTGAACCGCTCTTACTGTCAAACATGTGAACAACGCGACCCATCTTTTTTCCCGATGCCGTCCTACAGTTACCATCACTGGTCCAAAGTAATCCAGTCCCGTATATGAAAACGGTCTCATGTAAGGTGTCACACGGTCTATTGGTAGCTGCCCCATATACGGCGATATCGGCTTTGCATTTCTATTTTTACAGTATTGACAGTTCTTCTTAGCTTGTCTGACTGCACTACGTAAGCATGGGGTGCAAAATTTTTGTCTAACTTCTGCAATAATCAATTCATTATTTTGGTGATGAAAACGTTTGTGATATTGTTGTACAATTAATTTTGTAATCAAATTATCTTTTGGTAAAATTATGGGTTCTCGTGTACTTTTCGAAACTGCTGTAGCATACCCAATTCTTCCGTGTACAATTATTAGTCCCTGATCATTAAGTGTGGGGTTTAATGAGTGTATATCGCTTTTCTTTGATACTGTTCCATGCTTCTGTAAGTCGTCTATTTCCTGGGTGAAATTCTGTTGTTGTGCCATTTTGCACAATATGACCTCTGCTTTCTGTAGTTCGATTGATGACAGTTCCTTTGTTGAGTTTTTTACTTTATGTTTACGTAGTTGATTTATGAATCTTACTATCCAACCTACAGTACGTTTCAAACGCATATAGTTTGAGAAACGCTGTATATCGATCACAGGAATTATCGATATCGTTAATATATGCTTACGAAGTTCTGTTGCTTCCTCGTTTGTATAATCTATTTTCTGCGCTGGCCAAAGTGATTCATCTTCTTGTAGAAATGTGGGACCTGATGTCCACAGCCCATTCGGCACGTAGTTCAACGTTTTGTGTGCCCTCGTAGCAATATCAGCAACATTCATGTTGGTTGGAACCCACCGCCAGCTGTCTTTATCAGTAGTTTCCAGGATTTCGCCTATTCGATGAGCCACGAATGGTTTATACTGTCGTTGATCAGAACTAATCCATGACAGAACCGTCTCAGAGTCTGTCCACAATACTGATCGTCGTATGCTAATGTCGTGACACTCCATAATTGAGCTTCTGAGTCTCGTTCCTAGTACTGCAGCCTGTAATTCGAGTCTAGGTATCGATAAGTGTTTTAAAGGAGCACATCTCGATTTTCCTGCAACAAATATGACATTAATGTGATTCTTTACCATTATTCTCCAATAAGCAACTGCAGCAAATGCCTGCTCACTTGCATCTACAAATATATGCAACTCCACATTAATTCCTTTAGTTAGAAAATAAGGCGAATAGCATCTTTCTATTTTAAAATCTTTTACTTTTTCGATTTGCAGCATCCATGACTTAAATCGAATAAATAACTCTTCAGGCAATAAATCATTCCAATCTATTCCAACTCGCCACACTGCTTGCATCAAGTTTTTTCCATATATTGTTAGATCTGCTAACATTCCAAACGGATCATATACTGACATTACTAGACTGAGCAGCTGTCGTTTAGATGGGCACTTAATCCCTCTAACGATGTCTTTATCGACCTTGTTCAGTTTCAAGTCGAATACAAATTTGTCATTTGCGCTGTCCCAATGCATGCCCAAAATTTTATCGATGACTTCAGCGTCCATCTTAACAGTTTATCTTTTCGACCAGTCGGTATCCTTGTTTAGCTTTGCTTGTACTTCCGATGAATTTGACACAAAGCCCCTCAGTTCGAAATGCGCCAATTTGTGCACTCGACATACCGTTTTACTTATCTCATGTGCTTGCTCTTCAGATTGGAAGCTAGCCACATAATCGTCCACGTAGTGTTTGAAGTGTATTGCATCGATCACTTCATTTCTGTATTTTACAGCTTGATACGCATTCAAGTTTTTTACGTGTTGTGCACAGCACGGTGAGCAAGAAGCTCCGAATATCATAACCTTAATTTTGTAGATTTCAACGTCCCCATTCGAACTAAGCCTCCATAAAAACCTCAAAGAATCCTGATCTTCCTCTCGTACCGATACCTGAAGAAACATCTCTTTTATGTCAGCGCATACTCCAATCTTACCCTGTCGAAATTTAAATAAAATCTTCGTCAATGCACACTGGGCAAAATTGCCAAAAAAGTGGCATAAAGTCTAATATTGCACATAGCGAACTGAAACTTGGCATATTTTATAAATATACCACTCTAAATATAAAAACAAAGTTTTAAGTCAGTTGACCACGCCTCCAAAAATAGCCCATATAGGGCCACACTGCGTATACGTGATCACTATTGAACTATATGTAAAAAAGCTGAGCTGCAAATGCAAAGTACCGCAAGAGCCGCAAAAAGCCGCAAACGGTGTTGTTACTAACTTTTAGTACACACTTTCTACTTTATTTTGATGTATAGTATATAACGCACAAACACGCAGAAGGTAAAGTTTTACTCCACACAAGATGAACACTTTGGATGGGTTTTCTATCATTATGGACAATACAAAACAATAAACATATAGAACATAAAAAAAAATGAACACAAAAAGCTTTTTTTTATTCATTCTACATACCCAGGCCTTTAAAATCCATTTTTCACAATATTTTATTTTTGCGATTTGTACATTTGCCAAGCAGTCAAAGTGAATAAAAATTTCCCACCAATTTTGTCACCAAAATCAGCTGACTAATCAGCTGACTTTGAAACTTGATTATAATGAAAGTATTGCATTTTTAGCAAAAACATTGTTTGATTCATATATAGGGTTTATACTTTGAATATAATAAAATAGAATTCATTTTTGGTTCCATAAAATTTTGGACTTTATGCCACTTATTTGGCAATTTTTCCCAGTGTGCAATGGCGGGTTTTCATATGGTCCTTTTAACAGTTTGGAATTCAATGACATTGTGTACAGCGAAATGTGGTAGGTACCATGTTCTTGTACCAATCTTTTTTGCATCTTCGATTGACATTTTTACCGCATACCCCTTTTTGACAAATTCCATAAGTGCTGCATCATAGTCCGCGAATTTCCCGTTACGCTCCAATTTGTATTCTACTACTTTCAACCTTTTTAATGCTGCGTTATAGCTATCCGGAAAATGTACATCATCTTCAGACCATATAAGTCCAGTTTCGTAAGCTCCTTCAATCCGCTATGTAGTTTCCATCAATATTTTTCGAGCACGCTGATCATATACAGATTCCAAGGGCTTTCCGATGGATTTTACTCCAAAATTTTCTGTTGAAAAATAAGTTTATGCAATTCTGACTCCTCAGTATTTTCATTAACATGTGTATGAAATACGACTGACATCAATGGAAACGAGACTTGTTTCTGTGATCCCAGTGACCCATATACAAGCCATCCTAATTTCGTTTTTGCTGCTAATAAGTTACTATCCAAATTGATGCTTCTCAATGTTGATCCCAGATGACAATTATTTATGCCAATTAACATTGTAGGATCTGCATTCATATATCCGTCCAATAGGATATTTCTTAGTTGCCTGTATTTACTTTTTAATTCTTGTAGATCTACTGTCTGTAGTGGTAGTTTCAAGTCTGGAACTGTGTTTGCTTTAAGACTCATCCATTTTCCATTCCCACCTGGGTTTCTTACTCTCAAGTTACAGCTCATAGTCTTTACATTAGACGCATGACTACCAATCCAGTTGAGCGTAAGATCAGACATTTTCTGATTCACGCCTAACTGACACGCTAGCTTCTCATTTACGAGTGATGCTGAAGATCCCTCGTCTATAAATGCATATGTCGTCGTTATCAAATTATTTGGACCAATGACCTCAATTGGCAAAACCTTAAATAACAATCTTGAGACTCCATTGTCAAGCTTATTTACGGCTGCCTCTGCCGTGTTATTTGTTGAAGTCCCATTCTGCATGTCATAATGCAGTGACTTATGGTGTAGTTTTGTACAACCATCCTGACCACAACTATGTTTCTTTTTGCATGTCGTCAAACTGTGTCCTCTGTTCAAACATCCGAAGCAAACTCTCAGTCGTTTCACCATTGTCCACCTCTCCTTCGTGCTTGCTTTCTCAAACTTGTCACATTTTGGTAGCGTGTGATCTCCCTCACACTAATAGCACTTTATCGGAAAATTGACATGTCTCTCTGACTGTTCAGTAGTTTGATATACTCTCTGAGTATTGTTTCGACCATTCCTAGACTGTGGCTTTTGACTACTTGTCATTGTTGCTGCTCGCGCTACCGATCTTGCCACGATACTGAGCCAATTAGTGAAGTGTCTCAAGTCCGATTATGGACGAATAGCTGCTGCGTAATCTACCCACTGGATCCGCTTCGTCATTGGCAACTTCTCAACGAGTTGCTCCAAAAGTACTGGATTGTGCAAATGCTGGATTGCATTCGCCGATTGTAGAAATACTACCAAATTCTCAACTTTAGACGAAAAAGGTACTAACTGCTCCAAATTATTCTCGTTGACCGGACGAATCTCACCAATCACCTCTAATTGGCTTTTTATGAGTAACTCTGGTCGCCCATACGTAAATTGGAGACGCTCTATAATGCGTTCCACATTTATTGGATTAATCAGAAGTCCTTTTACTTCTTCTTTGGCTGATCCCTTCAAGCTCTTCTGCAATCTGAGCAAGTTTTCCAAATTAGAGTATCCATACGCTGCAGAAGATTCCCTAAACATTGTAACAAATATGGGCCAGTCTTCAGCATTTCCCGTAAACTCTGGCAAATCAATTAGCTTATACAGTGGTGAACCATGTGACATACTCATAGGTGTTCTATTCTGTTCATTTCTATTATATATTCTACGGCTCTGTGCAGCCAAATCTACCTGATCGCAACCCTGGAATCCCTCATGCCCCGATACGTTACCATACATGCCGACTGCAACAAACGATTCATCTGTATTGGGGACTCCACTTCTAGTACCAACGCCATAGGTTCCATAAGTAGTTGGACCATTTCCATGCGAGACGCCATACACGCCTCCTTGATTGGGTATACCGAAGCTCACGTAGCCACCAGTTGGCGCCGCTTGCCGCCCAGTTTCAATTCCAGTTTCTCTTCTTGGCATATCCTTATTGCCACATAAGTCGCCCTGTGTGACTCTTTGACCATCCAATTTGGTCACAAGTGCTGCTCCATGTGAGACGCCATACACGCCTCCTTGTGCTGCTCCATGTGAGACGCCATACACGCCTCCAGTATACGCATCCTTCTTGCCATTGCTTTTGTCACGATCATCGTCATTTGTGCTGAGTTCAAGAGTATTGCCAGAACCAATGCCTTCGCTTGCTGATACCACCTCGTGTGCATCCAGTTTCGGTGTAGGCGTGACGTTTACATTTGATGCGGTCCTTGTATCTAAGCCACCAGCATTCATTATTGCAATCATTGGGCCGCCCTCTGCTGCTCCAACTAGTCCATCGCCTTCACAAACTGTCGCCTGCGAAGCTTGTAGTTCCTCTATGCTCTTCTTCATGTTGTTCATCTGTTCAGCTTGACTATGCTGCATCGTAGACACTTGCGTAGTTAATTGCTTTATTTGTTCCAATAAGCTTCTAACCAAATCATTATTATCATTGTTATCTTTTTCATTATTAATAACAATATCATTATTATTCGAATCCATTTCAAATACTTCATTTAACTTTTCATTTGTCTTCTTTTTTTCTTTCTTCTGTTTCTTCGCACTTCTTAACACTTGATTTAGCTATATATGCACATACATATAAGACGGTTGCTAAGCCAATACAGACACACATGTACATATATATGTGTGTATCACTGCATTGCTCCGAATTTCACAATTCCATGTAATTGCGATCAACATATCCAAAGAGCGCCAATATCATGATAAAACAAGTAAGAACGTTGCAGTTAGGCGCAACTAACAGCGATATACTTTGTTCCCATAGGTGCATCTTAGTTATTTAAAAAACATTTAATTAATGAAATATTTCGGCAATTAGAAAACGTTCAGGGCAAGCAACAAACGATTTTCCTACACATACATACAGATTTACACATGTACACACTATACGAGTATACACACAATTTTCTATGTATGCATACAAAAGTTTGCATGCCAGAATATTCTAAGAATTGTGACTGAATTGGGAATTTTTCGATCGTTACTTTAGTTTTGTCAAAAGGCGCTCTAGCAATTTCTTATTTGGTTTTAGTTAACTCATCGCATATCATGGCAGTGGCGCTGGTGGTAAGCGCTATGCAAGCTATACTTAGGTGCGTGGGTTCGAATCCCGCAGAAAACTTTTTTTTTTTTCAAAAATTATTTTTTAAAATTTTTTTTATATTTGTATATATATTATAAAATGCTTGCTGCCAATTGATGATAATTTATAAACATACGCATATGAATTCTGCATTTAAGCAAAAACTAAAACAACTTTTCCAATTTGCCACGCTGTGTGGCAAGCAGTTTTTCTATGCACGCATATATGTATGTATGTGTACACAGATGTTTGTAAGTGTACACACATCCAAAAGTGTATACATATTGCAAGAATTGCGATTGTATTGTTTTGTTTTGTCACAAACTGCTGATCAGCTGTGAATTTATTTAGGTTTAGCTAACGATTACATGTTGTTTTCAAAAGACCTAGGTTCGAATCCCGTTGGAAACTTTTTATTTATTAATCAAAAACTTATCAATTTTATTTTTTAAATTCATTAATATTATTATATTTATGTTAAAATACATCTTGCCATCTTAGCAATTGCTACTAAGCTATTATATGCATGAATTATGCAGTTGGCCACAACAAATTTCTTTGCCGATTTGCCACGCCCCCAGTGGGCGTAGACGCATAATTTTTTGCCAGTTCTTAGAAAGGGCCGAGGCTAACATGACTGCAATATTTGTTTGCTTACATTCCAAAAATGCGAAAATTACAGGGTATTTTTCGATCTGCCACGCCCCCAAAGAGGCTGCAAAATTATTTTTGAGGCATCGATAGAGGAGAACATTAGTAACTCAACCATCCAATTTTCAAGCTTCTAGCTCTAAAACTGTAGGAAATATAAACTTTTGCGGTTTGCCACGCCCCCTGTGGGCGTAGATATATCTACCATAGCTTATTGGTCTTGGGTTGTCAACCCGAGTGTACATGCAAAATTTCAAGTCTCTAGTGTCAATAGTGTTCAAAATATAGCACAATTTGAAAAATCACTATATGTTCAGGTCCGATTTGCCACGCCCCCAATAGGCGTAGACATATAACTTTTTGATCGATCTTCTTAGAATCATAACATTAACTCACATGCAAAATTTCAGCGTTCTACCTTTAACGGTGTAGAAGATACGTATTTCCCGATTTGCCACGCCCCCAATGGGCGTAGATATATCCGCCATAGCTTTTTGAACTTGGGTTGTCACCCCGAGTATACATTTCAAATTGCAACTCTCTAGCTTATCATCTAGTATGATAACTTAACTATGGGCGGAAGAGTTTTCCGATTTGCCACACCCCTAGTGGGCGGATCGGGAAAATTTTTACACTTTATAATTCGGGAGCATATATGAGTATATGTTTAAAATTTCAAGTCTCTAGCTCTAATAGCGCCGAAAAATATTGCGTTCATACGGACAGACGGACGGACGGACGGACGGACAGACGGACAGACGGACGGACATTGCACAAACCCAATATACTTTTTCCCCTTCGGGAACAAAGTATAATTAAAACTCTTCTGCATCCAGATACAAATAACAAATTTACACTGTATCTTTTATATATATCATAACAAACTTAAACTTTATTGACTATATATAAAATACACCAATTCACGATCTTTCAAAATCTATTTTTGCTCTATTTTTGTGGTTTTTGTGTTTAATTTTATATCTTGAACTGCCGCTCTTCGGCTCTTTTTCAAGACTAAAGTATCGACGTATCGAAGCTGGAAACCCAGGGCTGCGATCCCTCGATAGCTTACAGGGCTACAAAACAATAATTGGACTTGGAATGATCTAGTTCACAACACTTGTTCTAAAATGTGCATCGGACGCCTGTCACTATATGCAAGATCTAATCTGGCAAGTATTGCCTCAAAGTTAAGTACGGTACCGTGATTAGTTAGGATATCATTTGCCCTACCTGTGACTTTGTTTCTAAGTATTGTTAAGGCACCTACATATTTTCTACTGCCCTCTTTATACATTCGCATAGCACCGCAAGCTGCTTCACGCCAGCTTACATATGCGTTTTGGTTTCCTGAAAACTCAGGTAAGGATTTAACTATATCGAATGATTCGTCGCAACGAATTGTATCATTGATGACTGTTGTTTTAAATTCTTGTTCGTTGTTGGAAGACAATGTTAACTGAGCTTTTAATTCTGTAATTTGTTCTTGAAGCAATCTGGTTTGATTTGCAATTAATTGAGCTATTATTTCTGCTGTAAGATTGTTAGCCATTTTTGAATTATTTGTATTTGCTTTTAAATTTGAAAATTTTTCAATAACCTCGTCCAGGTTTAGTACAATTATTAAACACAAAACAAAATTTTTTAAATGTAGCTTAATGAGTATATATAAAGATTATAAAGATTCTCGATCGCTCACGTAGTGGTACTTCTTTCTTTGGGTTAGGGTGGATCGGGTCGTCCTTCCTTCCTTCCTTCCTTCTTTATTGTCTTGTCACTGATTTTGGGTTGCGACCTTTTGGTTCGGTCACACAGCACGATCTTTTCGTCTTAGGCTGCTTTTTGTTTTAGGCAGGCACAAATTTTGTCATTTTTAGATTCAATTCTTGGTTTTGAGTCATGTGACTTTTATTGGCGTTGTTGTGATTTTTTAATTTAAATTTTGGTTTGAAGCACAAGTTGTTTCTTATTTTTTGTTTGAAACTTTTTAATGCACTTTTTGTTTGAGTTCTAGAAACTTAATGTTTCTTTTTTGAGTTTAATTTTTTTGACACTTTTTATTTCACTTTTAGTTCGGCGGCGTACGATTACATAAAAAGATGTAGTTTCTTTTTATGTGTTTTTTATTTAACGTATGCCCCACGTTGGGCGCCAATTAATCAACTTGCCTTTGCAAGTTAATAAAAAAAATTATTTTATTATAATGAACGTAGTGTTCATTTATGAAACTCAAAATTCGAACTAAAGTACAAAAGTGATCTTATTCTGCGAGTCAGCTAATGTTTATGTTAAAGCTTCCCCTATTAAAGCTCAAAAGCTCACACTTACGTGATTCTATGTCGGAATTGTGAAATTATGAATTGTTTACATTAAAGCTTGGTTGCTAACTCAATGAGCCCTTGGAAACTGCGCAGAGATTCTTATGTTTATGTTGAAGCCAAAACTGCTTACTCTGTGGGAATGGAGCAGGGAATATTTATGTCTGAGCCAAGTGGCGTGATGCTACGGGTTGTTTATGATTGGAAAGATTGAGTTATGCTATTTGAAAGTTGCTTACATTAATCATAAGAGTCGCTTGAGTAGCGGTGTGATAACTTGCATGTATTTATCAGTGATCAGCTTCTGTGCGTAGCATTACTATCCATACATCGGGTACATCTCTTAACGCCCAGTGTCATAAGGCCCGTGGATTCTAGACATACATTTTTGCGTCACAAATATAACAAAACAAAACAATAACATTTCCAAAATATTTTATAGAAAAACTTTAATGCTATTCTCAACTATTTGTCTACAATATGGGCAGAGCAAAATTATGTGGCATTGAAAACATACTATCTTGAAGTGGCACAAGTACCACCTCTCTCGGTTTGTCAAGGCAAATTATTCATTTTAAAACATCTGTTAGAGAGTCGAAATGAAACACTCCACATTTACCGAATTCAACAATTGAACTCTTCTCTTTGTGAGATCAAAAAATTGAACTGTTTATTTCTTCAAATCCTAGTGCTTATATACCTTAAAAATACTTCCAGGCACTGGAAGGCTATAATTAATTCCATGCACACAAGTTCACAGATGTTTGTCAAGTGTCCCTTTTCGATCGCTAAGCCGTTCTCACGTCTCGCGTTACATTTTTATTACTTGCTGCGTTGGTCGCTGCAGTAAAGGGATGACATGTTTATTGTTTGGCGTCAGATAGCGCGCAAGCTATCGACTATTGCCTATTTTTAATATTTATATATAAGTCGCATGTTCATGCTTGAACAACATCTGTCATTTGACTGAAATGCAAATTGCTGTGAAATTTCTTCTCTTCAGAATCTGAAGATAACTCATCTTCCAAGCTGGTGTCCCACTTAATTAAACCATTATTTTCATTTAAGAGACAACTAAAAATGTCCATTAAGGAAATGTTTTTGTTAACCAAATCCCTGATTTCCTTCAATTTTATATTCTTCTGCTTTTTGCTTTTTGCGCTTTGTGCAGCACTGGCTCGCATAACGAACGAAGCATAGTCGTCATCTCGGATAACTTCCATAAATTTAATAAATCGGCAACGTAATTGTCTCGATAATACCGCGCTCATAATCTGTGAGCGCACAGATAAAACATTAGGTGTGATCTGGAAAAATATATTTTGTTGAATGACGAATAATGTCCAGAGGACATTGAAAAGAGATTATTATTCTTACTTTGACCATCCATTCCGTTTCAAAATAATTAAAAAACCGTTTGAGAACATCATGCTTAGTTTTTAGCAGTTAAAGTAATTGGCCATTAAAAATAGTGAACATATCAGTAATTTGCAAAGGCTGAATTAATGGGAAGTTGAGAAATTTATTTTTAATTGTTCCTCGAAAATTTGAAATTTGTAAACTGTTGCGCTTCAAGGCTTGACAATAGTCATAGTCACTCATAGTCAGTTGTAAAGGTTTTTGATCAAAATTGAAAGTAGTTTGTATTCAAAAATGCAAAAAGTGCTCGTAAGCATCAGCTGATTCTGTTGTCATCAAAATGTATATACTGTAGTATGTTTAATAACATAATAATAATACCCCACGCAATGAGAGTATTCTACATATAAATGCGTCATATGCTCAGTGCATGATAGTGTATACTACATGCGCCCATAGTGACACTTTGTCGCTATGCATAAATATACATATCGAGCATAATAATTGAAATACGATCAGCCACTTATATGTGACTGACCGGCAGCGCGAGATATGCCGCGTCTGCATTTTGCCGCATGCCTAAAGTACATGCCGTATGTATATGCCCTATGCATATACATACATATATACATATATAAGCATACTATGCTCTCCCGCTCTGTCGCTGCGCTCAGCGGCAGAACTTCTTATATACAAATATTGTACTTAGCCTAAGACGATATATTCTTCAAAATAAAGAAACATTAATAATTTGACCACAAGACAGAGCTGAGGCTCGTGAACAATTTTTTAAATTATTACATGGCGACCGTGACAAGTGTCACGAACATGTGAAGTGAATTTAAAAAAAAAAAAGTAATCAAAAACCTAAAAACAACAGAAGAACAACTCCTCGGGCACGGCGACTGGAGCGCCTCGCGTTGCCGCTACCGTGCCCGAGGGCTAGATCCACTGGCTACCATCCCCGTCAAATAGCCCTAATTTTGTCAACAATAATACACAGTGTCATCATGGCTGAAGCTGAACGCCGAGGATGTTAAGGAGCATATCGAGAAGCTCGGCAAGAAAGGCCTGACACCTTCGACACCTTCATCCTGCGTGATCCCCATGGTATAACCCAGGTTCGCTTTGTGAATGACAACAAAATCCACCGCATTATGAAATCGGTGGGTCTTAAGCCCGACATCCCCGAGGATCTGTACCACATGATCAAGAAGGCAATCCGCAAGCATTTGAAACAACCACAAAGAAAAAGCGACAACAACAACAACAACATTATTGTAGCTGTAATACAATCAACAAGAACAACCACCTGTGCGACCAGCACCGGTATCGCCTGAGCTCATAGGCCCCGGACAACAGCAGCAGCAGCAGCAGCAGAAACTAAGTGTGAAAGGCAGGCCGCCTTTTACACCGTCGATGGAACAGAACATTACCTCCACATCCAGCACCAACGGCCCAGCGACCGACAGCGTTACCAAGAACGCACAACAAAATTTTTTTTTATAATTTTACGATGCACTGCGTTGCATAATATATATATTAAGAAACCTTTGTTAAACTGAGCGGAACCTTTTCTGCCCGGTCTAGCGTATGGCCCGTAAAGCCATACAACTACTAGCCAGGAAGATCACTACGTTGATCGCATAGGAAAAAAATTATCAAAAAACAATGAATTAAAAATAAAAATAAAAAAAATTTTTTTTTAATATCATTACAAAATATTTTTTAATATCATTACAAAAACGGACATACAGTTTAAATATCGAGAAGTACAAACAGAAAGAATTCATTTTAAAATTTCCATTTGAGAAAACACTTGAATTCCCAATAAAAAATGTTAATGTCTTTTCAACGAGCAATCGCTCATATCGCCTTACGCGATTACCTTTTGGGACATTTTATGCATGAAGTGACATTCCTAAGTCACAAATCCACAGATCAAGGAATATTACCAATAATTATCCTGTCCCTACAGACGCAGACAGCGCTAGGAGATTGGTTACATTTTGTATTATTATAGACGCTTTAAACAAAATTTCGCCGAACATTCCCGGCACATAATCTGATTATGTAAACAGAATGTTCCATTTGAATAGACAGAGGAATGCGAAAAAGCATTCCAATACCTGATAGATAATTTTGTGGCAGACGCCACATCCCGGATTACAATATTCGACCTAAAAGACATGCATATTAAAGTCATGAGAAGTAAACAGAAAAACTCCTGCGCAAGAAAAGTTCAAGTAGATTTGCCTAAGCAAACTCTTGACAAAGCTTCTAAGCCCAACGTATACGAAGTCATTTCCAATGACGAGGTAATGAAATTAATAATCTTGCATATCGATAATTATACATGCTTCTAGAAGCATGGAAAGAAGATAATCGCAAGAATTGATGTTAGCATTTTATACTCCAATGGAATTCTCGACTTAGGTCAGTTTTTCCAAAGGCTTGATTGGCAAGCCGGTGTATCTAAATTAGCCAACACAAAGTGGCACCGTGCAAAAAGATCTTTGAATTAGTTCAATAGATACTTTTAAAATGGGCAATAAAATAATAAAATTATTAAGAGTAGCGCTACTCAAGCCGGTGACCCTCATCCAAGATGATGAAGAAAAAGAAGCAAAACTGTTTACATTCCATGATAATCATATTTAAGGAGGTCATACAGGCATAAATAAAACATTGGCCAAAGTACAAAGACACTACTATTGGAAAAAATATGACACGTCATATCAAAAAGTACAATAAGAAATGTCTAAAATGCCTAAAATCAAAATAACAGCATGAATAAAGACCCCAATAACAATAAAAGCTGTATTGAATCTTTTATTCTGAAGTACGGTCCAATGAAGACGTTCATTACGGACATGGAAACAGAATATAAGAATTCCGTTATAAATGACTTGTGCAAATATTTGAAAATAGACAATATAAAGTCTACTGCACACCATCACCAGACTTTAGGGACAATAGAGAAAAGTCGCAGAAAATTGAATGAATATGTTCGTTCATACATTTCTGCGCACAAACTGATTGTAACGTTTGGATACAATATTTCACGTTATGTATCAACACAACAACAATATTGTCCATATGAGCTCGTATTTTGGAAAATTACCAAATAAGTTCATAAACTTTAACAGAAAAGAAAAACTATTTTTAATCGACCAAGAAGGTTAAAAAAAAAATTAAATTAAATAATAACATACAATTTATCAATGAGCACAAATGTTCGATTGAAAAACAAAAAGTACATAAAGATAGCTTAAAAGAATTTCATATCTGAAAGAATGCATGAAATAGGACTGATCAACATTTTCAAGTAAAAACAAAACTTTTTTCTTCTCATACAAATAATTAAATAAACAAAAATAATATATATTTAGAAAATAACACATATAAAAAAAAAAAAAATAAAAAAAAAATACGTTAGTTTACAATAAGAAACAACAATTAATATTAATTTCTTTAAAATCAACACTAAAATAAAAAAATGACTACATATATTACGTCAGTTCTTTAAAAAGGGGAGGTGTAGTATGTTTAATAACATAATAATAATACACCACGCAATGTAGAGTATTCTACATATAAATGCGTCATATGCTCAGTGCATGATAGTGTATACTACATGCGCCCATAGTGACACTTTGTCGCTATGCATAAATATACATATCGAGCATAATAATTGAAATACGATCAGCCACTTATATGTGACTGACCGGCAGCGCGAGATATGCCGCGTCTGCATTTTGCCGCATGCCTAAAGTACATGCCGTATGTATATGCCCTATGCATATACATACATATATACATATATAAGCATACTATGCTCTCCCGCTCTGTCGCTGCGCTCAGCGGCAGAACTTCTTATATACAAATATTGTACTTAGCCTAAGACGATATATTCTTCAAAATAAAGAAACATTAATAATTTGACCACAAGACAGAGCTGAGGCTCGTGAACAATTTTTTAAATTATTACAATACATACATATGTATATGGAAACAAAAAAGAAAAATTTATAAATTGACACCAACTAATTTGTATATGGTACAAAAAGTATGTATGTATGTGCTTACGTGAATTCTATATTGATAATGGACAATAAGTAGTTGTTTGAAGCCGCATGAAGGGGTTATATTAAATGTTCCATCTACCAAAAAGTAACGCTCTCCTTCTCTATTTTCAATAATCTTCGCAATGCTTGGCGATAAAAAAAAAAAAACAATAAACAAACTCTTCTCTTCTAAAATTGTCGTCCTATAAAAGGGGTTCCTGGTTGTGCTTTAAAGTGCCGTATTCTTGCCGAAATTCGAATAGCAAGTTAATTTTACTGTATTTTTTTATTTTTTTGCCGACTTATTTTCGGATAAGTAACGTGTGCAGTTTCTCCACTCTTCATAAAAGATTTCATGCACTCCTTTTCTTTTTAAGTTTTTTTTGCTCACTTTGGCTTTTTATATTATTAATTAGTTCTAGCTTTTTTTATTAGTTTTTGAGGAGAAGAATGAGAATGCTTGCACTCGAGACTCATTTGAGTGCACACGCCCCCATTGAACAAGCTCACGCTTACATTACAGTCTTTAATATAACAAATATAACTCGAACTATTCATCGAAGTACTTTTAATTTTGAATAATTATTGGTAGCTTGTTAGAAGCAATAGATTAGATTTTTTCGAAAGCCAGCAACAAAGTTTTATTCCATTTTAAAGTGCACGTAAAAGAGATAACATATTAAACAGTACTTTTGGTACTTTCGAGCGTTATGGCACTCTTCAAGTGTATCTTTTGCGCACTCGGGCGCTATTTCACTTAGGAGTGGGCGCTAGTTCACATTTAAAAGTGTCATTACGCCCGTGGATTTTGTGACGCAAAAATGTGTGTCTTACTAGAGACATACAGTTTGGTTTGGCATATATGTATGTAGATATGAATATCATGATCATAATCTGAGAAAACAGAATTATTAATCAAATAAGTTCTCGCAACAAAACCCACATGACAGAGTAAGCGAGACAGCAAGACGCTTACAATGCTTACACACATACAGGCGTACAAGGGTGGATCAGCGTGAGTGTATGCGCGTGTTTTTGCATGTTTAGTTTGTTACGCGTGGAGAATCGAAATGAAGCATTCTTGGAATATTATTCGATCGAAGAAGGGCTCAAGGGATTTCATAGTCGAGCAGTCTCGACTACAGTTTTCTTACACTTGTCAGTGTAATTGTATGCATAATTGCTATCACTTACTTGGGCAAGTTTTGCTCTCAAATTTAGGTTTGTGTTCTCTCTTAATGTTTATTTTCGTTTTTGCGCCTTATCTGTTTTTTGTTGCTCTTGCAACATTATCAATATTTGTCATTTGTTCTTTCCATTGCATTTTTCTTAAGCCCCAAGTGCCAATATGAGTTGCTGCACAAAAACATGCACTTTTAGACAGGTAGTTGACTCTGCACAAGCCCAATTTGTAAATTGCTGGTTATGTGAAAACTAGATGCATACTAAAAATGTGCTGACCTTACAGGGCGTGACTACGATAAGATCATGTCCACTGCCAAAATTGGTAGTGGTTGGTCTAGCCGGACTTGCTTGGAAAAAAAAAAATTAATTTTTCCAAGATGTATAACGGGGTGAGGGTTCAATTTTATAAACTGAGTAATATTTCTAAGCAGTTATCCAGTGACTTGGTAGCTGCTGAAGATATATTGATTAACTTCGACAGCCCTCAATCTCAATCTGGGATTCCTTCCTTGTAGGTACCTTATCCTGTACTAGCATCGTCCCCCAACTCACTTGCTGCTCCCTCACCTTGTGTTTCTGTATTGTTTTCAATAAATCGCTATGTGCTCCCTTGCCTTGTCCTGAGGCTACTGCCTTACCAATTGATTCTGTTACCGAATCTCTTTTCCTTGTTAAAAAATTGGGTTCTCCTCCAATTATTGTTCAAACAGAGAATATTAATACGTCAACCAATTCTGGTATTACTGTCCCCACTTTATGTGTTGTCTCTCTTCGAAAGAAAGGTTTTTTAATCTATTTTCGCTAAGATCTCTGCAAATGTTTCTATGACGACGTTTAATTTTTCGACTCGTGCAATTTCTTCGTTTAAGATAAATGTACCGGTTGAACATTTCACGACTATATGTGATCTAATATTTTGGCCACCACATATAGTTGTGCATGAATTCAAACCGAAGAATCATAACAGATCAACACCTATCTCGTTGAATATACCTTCGGTGCAATCCTCATCAAAAATTGATATATGAAAATGTATGTGGTATAAATTCTAAGATTAAAAGAATATTAATGAATAGTTTCAGCTCTCCATATATAATACAATTGTTTTAACTGAAACGTGGTAAGTCAGTGTTCATAATAGTGAAATTCTGTCAAGTAATTTCACTATCTATAGACTTAGTCGTTTAATTATTTATTACATGTTCATATTCTCAAATCGCTTGATCTTGTGTTCATAAATGATGATTCCATTATAAATGTACCGAGATCAACCACTTTTTGTTTACCAGAGGATATATATCATCCCACTTTAGAGGTTTAATAATCCCTCAACTGTATCACACTTACCTTCAAATCGATAAGGTATCGTAAATGAAATTTTGGTTTGCTAAACGAGCTGATTAGTTCTCCTGACTGATCCCTTTTATATGAGTCGGTTATTGTTAATTTAGCTGCATCCCTTTTTTATTCAATTTTAGATATTATTCTAGATGTTTGTATTTGTCCCACTCTGTAGTATTTCGCCCGTTTTATATAAGCCGCCCTGGTTTTCTAAAACTCTTTCAAATTTACGAAATTTTTAATCAAAATATTTTATAAATTATAAAAAGTCTGGTTCGGCTGTTGGCTGTCTACAGACAAGTCAAATTTTAATCTTTTAAATTCTCTAGTGTCAAACAATTTTACTGTCTTGTAAATTTCAAGCGTAAATCTTCTGGTTTGCCAACCTCATTATACTTTGTTCCCGAAGGGGAAAAAGTATATTGGGTTTGTGCAATGTCCGTCTGTCCATCTGTCCATCTGTCCGTCTGTCCGTCCGTCCGTCTGTCCGTCTGTCCGTATGAACGCAATATTTTTCGGCGCTATTAGAGCTAGAGACTTGAAATTTTAAACATATACTCATATATGTTCCCGAATTGTAAAGTGTAAAAATTTTCCCGATCCGCCCACTAGGGGCGTGGCAAATCGGAAAACTCTTCCGCCCATAGTTAGGTTATCATACTAGATGATGAGCTAGAGAGTTGCAATTTGATATGTATACTCGGGGTGACAACCCAAGTTCAAAAAGCTATGGCGGATATATCTACGCCTATTGGGGGCGTGGCAAATCGGGAAATACGTATCTTCACCGTTAAAGCTAGAACGCTGAAATTTTGCATGTGAGTTAATGTTATGATTCTAAGAAGATCGATCAAAAAGTTATATGTCTACGCCTATTGGGGGCGTGGCAAATCGGACCTGAACATATAGTGATTTTTCAAATTGTGCTATATTTTGAACACTATTGACACTAGAGACTTGAAATTTTGCATGTACACTCGGGTTGACAACCCAAGACCAATAAGCTATGGTAGATATATCTACGCCCACAGGGGGCGTGGCAAACCGCAAAAGTTTATATCTCCTACAGTTTTAGAGCTAGAAGCTTGAAAATTGGATGGTTGAGTTACTAATGTTCTCCTCTATCGATGCCTCAAAAATAATTTTGCAGCCTCTTTGGGGGCGTGGCAGATCGAAAAATACCCTGTAATTTTCGCATTTTTGGAATGTAAGCAAACAAATATTGCAGTCATGTTAGCCTCGGCCCTTTCTAAGAACTGGCAAAAAATTATGCGTCTACGCCCACTGGGAGCGTGGCAAATCGGCAAAGAAATTTGTTGTGGCCAACTGCATAATTCATGCATATAATAGCTTAGTAGCAATTGCTAAGATGGCAAGATGTATTTTAACATAAATATAATAATATTAATGAATTTAAAAAATAAAATTGATAAGTTTTTGATTAATAAATAAAAAGTTTCCAGCGGGATTCGAACCTAGGTCTTTTGAAAACAACATGTAATCGTTAGCTAAACCTAAATAAATTCACAGCTGATCAGCAGTTTGTGACAAAACAAAACAATACAATCGCAATTCTTGCAATATGTATACACTTTTGGATGTGTATGCACTTACAAACATCTGTGTACACATACATACATATATGCGTGCATAGAAAAACTGCTTGCCACACAGCGTGGCAAATCGGAAAAGTTGTTTTAGTTTTTGCTTAAATGCAGAATTCATATGCGTATGTTTATAAATTATCATCAATTGGCAGCAAGCATTTTATAATAAATATACAAATATAAAAAAAATTAAAAAAAATAATTTTTGAAAAGAAAGTTTTCTGCGGGATTCGAACCCACGCACCTAAGTATAGTTTGCATAGCGCTTACCACCAGCGCCACTGCCCTGACCTGCGCTTCGTTAACTAAAACCAAATAAGACATTGCTAGAGCGCCTTTTGACAAAACTAAAGTCACGATCGAAAAATTCCCAATTCAGTCACAATTCTTAGAATATTCTGGCATGCAAACTTTTGTATGCATACATAGAAAATTGTGTGTATACTCGTATAGTGTGTACATGTGTAAATCTGTATGTATGTGTAGGAAAATCGTTTGTTGCTTGCCCTGAACGTTTTCTAATTGCCGAAATATTTCATTAATTAAATGTTTATTAAATAAATAAGATGCACCTATGGGAACAAAGTATATCGCTGTTAGTTGCGCCTAACTGCAACGTTCTTACTTGTTTTTCTTTGGTTCGGAAAAAACATGTGAAGATCAGGACTCTTCGGAACCATTTGCAAATTTTCCAATCAACTTCTGTTGAATAGTATAGTAACTCATACCCATATTCCTTTCCTGAATCCTATTCAATTTATGTTTCAAAAGGTTTCTGCAGATTCAGAAGATCTGAAATTTCCAATTAAAGAGCTATTGTGAAATTCTCTGCTATTCCGAAGTTATTTGAAACAAGTAAGAAGGCACTAGTCGAGACGGCCCGACTACAAGATACACTGAACCCTGCAAAGAAGCTAATTCTGTAGAGAATAATAAATGAGAACAAGAGCATCAGCTCAGCTTTATGGTTGAATCAATAATGTTTCTTTATTTCAATGAATATATCGTCTTAGGCTAAGTACAATATTTGTATATAAAGAGTTCTGCCGCTGAGAGCAGCGACAGAGCGGAAGCGAAAATATTCTGCATTGTAACAATATTCAACGGAAATTGTTGCAATACAAATACGACATAATCAGACCATCCTGCACACGCCAACCTGAGCTTCAGCAATTCCAAGAAGAATTGCACAACGGTTCAATAACACCAAAAGCGACGTCGCTGCCAACGCCGTCGACTGAACCACAGCTTAGCTAGGGATAGAATTGATTTAAGTAATTAGTTGCAAAATTCGATTTGAACAAGACAGTCCGTCTTGAAATAAAAATATTTTTTTTCGAGTTCAAACAAATAAAGAATTTAACTGGCGCCCGAGCAGGGACCGACTTCGCGCGCAATACAGCAAAACAGTTCGTACGTGCGTGATACTGCTAGATCAAAAGCAGAGTCGGTTGAAAGTGAAAAAACTATTGCGATACAACACAGCAAAACGCCTGTACGTTCGCGACAGTGAAATCACAAACTCTATCAGACAAAGCGAAAAGTTGTTCGGGGTACAAAACAGCAAAACGCCTGTACGTACACAGGTACAAAGGTAGTCTGGAACGTAATTGTTCGACTGCCCATCGGTGGACGATAATCCTGTACGGTCCGTCCGCAGGATACTCCAAGGGAGTCTGGTCGCAGGATCCCCAGTAGGAAAACCAAAAAGGATGAAATCCGGGCTAGCAGTGGAGATCGACACATCATCATTAATGTAAGTTAGAACAAGTAAGAACGTTGCAGTTAGGCGCAACTAACAGCGATATACTTTGTTCCCATAGGTGCATCTTATTTATTTAATAAACATTTAATTAACGAAATATTTCGGCAATTAGCAAACGTACATGGCAAGCAACAAACGTTTTCCCTACACATACATACAGATTTACACATGTACACACTATACGAGTATACACAATTTTCTATGTATACATACAAAAGTTTGCATCCCAGAATATTCTAAGAATTGTGACTGAATTGGGAATTTTTCGATCGTTACTTTAGTTTTGTCAAAAGGCGCTCTAGCAATGCCTTATTTGGTTTTAGTTAATGAAACTCAAGTCAGGGCAGTGGCGCTGGTGGTAAGCGCTATACAAGCTATACTTGGGTGCGTGGGTTCGAATCCCGCAGAGAACTTTTTTCAAAAATTATTTATTTTTTATTTTTTTAATATTTGTATATTTATTATAAAATGCTTGCTGCCAATTGATAATCATTTATAAACATACGCATATGAATTGTGCATTTAAGTAAAAACTAAAACTGCTTTATGCTTTCCGATTTGCGACGCTGTGTGGCAGGCAGTTTTTCTATGCATGCATATATGTATGTATGCATGTATACGTGTATACACATCCAAAAGTGTATACATATTGCAAGAATTGCCATTGTATTGTTTTGTGACGTCACAAGCTGCTGATCAGCTGGTCAGCTGATCAGCTGTGAATTTATTTAGGTTTAGCTAACGATTACATGTTGTTTTCAAAAGACCCAGGTTCGAATCCCGCTGGAAACATTTTATTTATTAATCAAAAACTTATGAATTTTATTTTTAAAATTCATTAATATTATTATATTTATGTTAAAATGCTTTTTGCCATCTTAGCAATTGCTACTAAGCTATTGTATGCATGAATTATGCAGTTGGCCACAACAAACTTCTTTGACGATTTGCCACGCCCCCAGGGGGCGTAGACGCATAATTTTTTGCCAGTTCTTAGAAAGGGCCGAGGCTAACATGCCTGCAAAATTTGGTTGCTTACATTCCAAAAATGCGAAAATTACAGGGTATTTTTCGATATGCCACGCCCCCAAAGAGGCTGAAAAATTATTTTTGGGGGATCGATAGAGGAGAACATTAGTAACTCAACCATCCAATTTTCAAGCTTCTAGCTCTAAAACTGTAGGAGATATAAACTTTTGCGGTTTGCCACGCCCCCTGTGGGCGTAGATATATCTACCATAGCTTATTAGTCTTGGGTTGTCAACCCGAGTATACATGCAAAATTTCAAGTCTCTAGTGTCAATAGTGTTCAAAATATAGCACAATTTGAAAAATCACTATATATTCAGGTCCGATTTGCCACGCCCCCAATGGGCGTAGACATAAAACTTTTTGATCGATCTTCTTAGAATCATAACATTAACTCACATGCAAAATTTCAGCGTTCTAGCTTTAACGGTGTAGAAGATACGTATTTCCCGATTTGCCACGCCCCCAATGGGCGTAGATATATCCGCCATAGCTTTTTGAACTTGGGTTGTCACCCCGAGTATACATTTCAAATTGCAACTCTCTAGCTCATCATCTAGTATGATAACTTAACTATGGGCGGAAGAGTTTTCCGATTTGCCACGCCCCTAGTGGGCGGATCGGGAAAATTTTTACACTTTATAATTCGGGAACATATATGAGTATATGTTTAAAATTTCAAGTCTCTAGCTCTAATAGCGCCGAAAAATATTGCGTTCATACGGACAGACGGACAGACGGACAGACGGACAGACGGACGGACAGCAAGACGGACATTGCACAAACCCAATATACTTTTTCCCCTTCGGGAACAAAGTATAAAAATAAGAAAATCAAAAAGAAACCTAACAAACTAAAAACATAAGCTAAGAAACATACAAACAAAAAAGAAATTTTTAAATTAAGAAAAAGAAAAATTTAAATAAAGAATAAATAAAGAACTAACGAAAAAGAAAATTTTAAATTAAGAAAAAAAAAAACTTAAATAAAGAAAAAAGCATTAAGAATAAAAGAGCGTAAAGCGATAAAATCTAAACAGACTATAAACATAGTATAACATAGCCCAACTTTGCGATTCCCAAGGGACCCTCCAAAGTAGAAGGGAAAAAACCAGCTACTGGTCATAAATAAAAATAAATAAAAAACAAGTAAGAAAGCTGTAGTCGAGACTGCTCGACTACGAAATCCCCTGAGCCCTTCTTCGAACGAATAATATTCCAAGAATGCTTCGTTTCGATTCTCCACGCTTAAGAAACTATACATGCAAAAACACGAGCCCACACATGTTTGTAATCATGGTATAATACCCTGATTTCCCATTTTCAATGGGCTCAGGGTATAAAAAAAAGAAGAAGAAAGAAAAAAAGTAGAAGAAAAATAAACAAACATTTTTAAATTCATTTACACATTCTAATACTAATACTAATAAAATACTAACCATACATATAATATATACACCAATTTAAACTTTGTGAGCATAAAATAACAAAGCAAGACTGCATTAGAAGTCAGTTTTGTGATATATGGCTAACGAAAATAACCTGATTAGACCCCCTGTTTTAGTTGAACAACCTCAGGTAGGCGGACAAAAACAACGACAGACAACAACAACAACACATTAACCGCCAAAACGAACATATACAGAACAGAGGTATGGCGAACAACGCAGAGCAGGTGATTGCAGCTACGGTTGCCCAAATCTTAACAGAACAACTTCCAACACTAGTGAAACAACTAGTTAACCCATCCAGGGAATTTTATGATGTAGCAGATCAGAACATAACTGATAATCAAAATCTGAACGATCTGAATAGAGTACCGGATATTGTGAAAAGCCTCAGAGAATTCTCCGGCAACAAAGCCGAATTCAGTTCCGGGAAAAAGAGTGTCGATCGCATACTTTCGATATATGCAAGCCAAATTGGTTCGCCAATGTACCATGGCATACTGCATACAGTGAGGAACAAGATCATCGGTAACGCTGATACGGCCCTCGAGTCGTACAACGTGCCCTTAAACTGGAGTGCCATCTCCAAGTGTCTTACACTGCATTATGCAGATAAAAGAGACATAGGAACTCTAGAATATCAAATGACCATGTTGATACAGGGCAGCAACCAGACGGTAGAACAGTTTTATCAGGTGGTCTACAACCACTTAACGTTAATACTGAATAAAGTAGGTTGTATGGAACTCAGTAGAGAGTCCGAGATGCTCATGACCAAGATGTACAGGGAAAAGGCTTTAGACACATTCATCAGAGGTTTAAGAGGAGACTTGCCGCGTATTCTTTGCATAAAAGAACCAGCAGATCTTCCCTCAGCCCTCCATTATTGTCTAAAATTGGAGGATCAAAGCTATAGATCAAATATAGCTTTCAATAAAAACCACCAATCTGGTCATAAGGTCATAACTGCAACGTTCTTACTTGTTTTTCTTTGGTTCGGAAAAAACATGTGAAGATCAGGACTCTTCGGAACCATTTGCAAATTTTCCAATCAACTTCTGTTGAATAGTATAGTAACTCATACCCATATTCCTTTCCTGAATCCTATTCAATTTATGTTTCAAAAGGTTTCTGCAGATTCAGAAGATCTGAAATTTCCAATTAAAGAGCTATTGTGAAATTCTCTGCTATTCCGAAGTTATTTGAAACAAGTAAGAAGGCACTAGTCGAGACGGCCCGACTACAAGATACACTGAACCCTGCAAAGAAGCTAATTCTGTAGAGAATAATAAATGAGAACAAGAGCATCAGCTCAGCTTTATGGTTGAATCAATAATGTTTCTTTATTTCAATGAATATATCGTCTTAGGCTAAGTACAATATTTGTATATAAAGAGTTCTGCCGCTGAGAGCAGCGACAGAGCGGAAGCGAAAATATTCTGCATTGTAACAATATTCAACGGAAATTGTTGCAATACAAATACGACATAATCAGACCATCCTGCACACGCCAACCTGAGCTTCAGCAATTCCAAGAAGAATTGCACAACGGTTCAATAACACCAAAAGCGACGTCGCTGCCAACGCCGTCGACTGAACCACAGCTTAGCTAGGGATAGAATTGATTTAAGTAATTAGTTGCAAAATTCGATTTGAACAAGACAGTCCGTCTTGAAATAAAAATATTTTTTTTCGAGTTCAAACAAATAAAGAATTTAACTGGCGCCCGAGCAGGGACCGACTTCGCGCGCAATACAGCAAAACAGTTCGTACGTGCGTGATACTGCTAGATCAAAAGCAGAGTCGGTTGAAAGTGAAAAAACTATTGCGATACAACACAGCAAAACGCCTGTACGTTCGCGACAGTGAAATCACAAACTCTATCAGACAAAGCGAAAAGTTGTTCGGGGTACAAAACAGCAAAACGCCTGTACGTACACAGGTACAAAGGTAGTCTGGAACGTAATTGTTCGACTGCCCATCGGTGGACGATAATCCTGTACGGTCCGTCCGCAGGATACTCCAAGGGAGTCTGGTCGCAGGATCCCCAGTAGGAAAACCAAAAAGGATGAAATCCGGGCTAGCAGTGGAGATCGACACATCATCATTAATGTAAGTTAGAAAAATAAGAAAATCAAAAAGAAACCTAACAAACTAAAAACATAAGCTAAGAAACATACAAACAAAAAAGAAATTTTTAAATTAAGAAAAAGAAAAATTTAAATAAAGAATAAATAAAGAACTAACGAAAAAGAAAATTTTAAATTAAGAAAAAAAAAAACTTAAATAAAGAAAAAAGCATTAAGAATAAAAGAGCGTAAAGCGATAAAATCTAAACAGACTATAAACATAGTATAACATAGCCCAACTTTGCGATTCCCAAGGGACCCTCCAAAGTAGAAGGGAAAAACCAGCTACTGGTCATAAATAAAAATAAATAAAAAACAAGTAAGAAAGCTGTAGTCGAGACTGCTCGACTACGAAATCCCCTGAGCCCTTCTTCGAACGAATAATATTCCAAGAATGCTTCGTTTCGATTCTCCACGCTTAAGAAACTATACATGCAAAAACACGAGCCCACACATGTTTGTAATCATGGTATAATACCCTGATTTCCCATTTTCAATGGGCTCAGGGTATAAAAAAAAGAAGAAGAAAGAAAAAAAGTAGAAGAAAAATAAACAAACATTTTTAAATTCATTTACACATTCTAATACTAATACTAATAAAATACTAACCATACATATAATATATACACCAATTTAAACTTGTGAGCATAAAATAACAAAGCAAGACTGCATTAGAAGTCAGTTTTGTGATATATGGCTAACGAAAATAACCTGATTAGACCCCCTGTTTTAGTTGAACAACCTCAGGTAGGCGGACAAAAACAACGACAGACAACAACAACAACACATTAACCGCCAAAACGAACATATACAGAACAGAGGTATGGCGAACAACGCAGAGCAGGTGATTGCAGCTACGGTTGCCCAAATCTTAACAGAACAACTTCCAACACTAGTGAAACAACTAGTTAACCCATCCAGGGAATTTTATGATGTAGCAGATCAGAACATAACTGATAATCAAAATCTGAACGATCTGAATAGAGTACCGGATATTGTGAAAAGCCTCAGAGAATTCTCCGGCAACAAAGCCGAATTCAGTTCCGGGAAAAAGAGTGTCGATCGCATACTTTCGATATATGCAAGCCAAATTGGTTCGCCAATGTACCATGGCATACTGCATACAGTGAGGAACAAGATCATCGGTAACGCTGATACGGCCCTCGAGTCGTACAACGTGCCCTTAAACTGGAGTGCCATCTCCAAGTGTCTTACACTGCATTATGCAGATAAAAGAGACATAGGAACTCTAGAATATCAAATGACCATGTTGATACAGGGCAGCAACCAGACGGTAGAACAGTTTTATCAGGTGGTCTACAACCACTTAACGTTAATACTGAATAAAGTAGGTTGTATGGAACTCAGTAGAGAGTCCGAGATGCTCATGACCAAGATGTACAGGGAAAAGGCTTTAGACACATTCATCAGAGGTTTAAGAGGAGACTTGCCGCGTATTCTTTGCATAAAAGAACCAGCAGATCTTCCCTCAGCCCTCCATTATTGTCTAAAATTGGAGGATCAAAGCTATAGATCAAATATAGCTTTCAATAAAAACCACCAATCTGGTCATAAGGTAGCAGTTAGAAGCATGCCACCCATGCTAGCACCTCGAACAGCTCAATATTCACAAAACACTCCCCAGATAATAAGAACAGATCCAATAGGACCCATTTCCCAAATGCCAATACAGGCCGCATGGCCAAATAATATCAATAATGCACAACAATACAACAAACAACAGTTCTATCAAACGCGACCACAACAGACAATTACACCTTCCCGACCGTTAGCACCCAAACCGCCGCCACGTCCCGAACCAATGGACGTTGACCAAAGCATCCAGACACGGATGATAAATTACATGAACAGACCCCATTTTGAGACAGGAAAAAGACCTCCACCGTTAGCAAACACAGCAGATAAGAGACAAAGAAACTTTAATATTCAAACAACAGTAGAGCAACCCGACAATGAGAACACTGACGCTTACTTGACTATGGAGGAATACGGACAGACTATCGAGACTTACGAACATGAACAAGAAAACTCCAACGAACAAGCTAGCATCAATTTTTTAGGATAACCAACTCTTCGCTTCCTTACATAGAATGTAAGACAGCAAGCGGAGAGGTACTCAAACTCTTAATAAACACAGGTTCCAACAGAAATTATATACAACCTAAACTAGTTTCAAACCCAATTCCTAACGAAAAACCTTTCGAAGCCGTAAGAGGCGGTGGAATTATAACAAGTAAGAAGGCTCTAGTCGAGACTGCTCGACTACGAGATCCCCTGAACCCTGCCAAAAAGTGATACTCTTCTGCTTTACGCACTCATAAGCGCGCGCTCTGCTAACTGCGCAGTTGCTGCCGTGGCTTGGGGGTGGGTTGGGCAAAACTTTGGACGCTAATAACTCCATTTCTAGACAGACGATCCTCATGAAATTTTTAAAATAGATTAAGAGTATATAAATCTATCTATTTGCCAAATTGCAAGTCTCTAGTATTTGAAATGCGTTTTTTTTCAAATTGAGGGCGGAGGGGGCGTGGCATCCAAAATCTGAAAACTACAAAATCTGCGTATCCATAATATCTATCTAAATTTATAAAGTTGAAGTCTCTAGCTAAAACGGTGTAGAAGTTATACCCAAAAAACCTAAAAAACGGAAACGAATTTTCGATCGATAATTTGGAAATGGGACGAGTTATCGAAAAAAACAAAATAAACTCGTATTGCGTAGGTAACATACGAGTGTTCATGTAAAATTTCAGCTCTCTAGCTTTTGTAGTTTCCGAAATCTCGACGTTCATACGGACGGACGGACGGACGGACGGACGGACGGACGGACGGACGGACGGACGGACGGACGGACGGACGGACGGACAGACGGACAGGGCTCAATCAACTTATTTTTTTATGCTGATCAAGAATATATATACTTTATAGGGTCTGCGACGTCTCCTTCTGCCTGTTACATACATTTCACAAAACCATTATACCCTGAATTCCCATTTTCAATGGGTTCAGGGTATAAAAATAGCTCATCATAAAATTGCTAATTTTTTTGATAGAAAAGATATCCAAGTAAAATTTTTCCTATTACCCACGTTGAAAACATTCGACGCAATCCTGAGTAACGATAGTCTCAAAGAACTAGATGCTGTAATTCACAGCAGCAAAAATCAATTAATAATTAAAAATAACATGATTATATCCCTCAGACAGAAAAAAATTGAAGCCGTTAACAACGTTATACCACAAACTGATCACATGACTATCGAACAGAAGCAAAGACTAAACCAATTAGTAAAGAAATATCCCAATTTATTTGCCACCCCAAACGAAAAATTAACATACTCAACAAAAGTAAAGGCAGAAATCCGAACCAGGACAGATTCACCCATATATTCAAAATTTTATCAATTCCCAATGTCTTTAAAAGACGAAGTTCATAAACAAATACAAGAGCTCTTAGAGGACGGAATCATTCGCCCATCTCGATCACCTTACAATTCACCCGTGTGGATTGTCCCCAAAAGAAATGGACGCCTCCCTAGGAAAAAATACAGAATGGTAATTGATTATAGGAAGCTTAATAGGGAAACTATAGCCGACAAATACCCTATTCCAGAAATCAATGAGGTACTAGCACAACTTGGAAATAACAAAATTTTCTCAGTAATAGACTTAAAAAGTGGTTTCCAAAAAAAACCTCTAAATGAGTCTGATATTGAGAAAACAGCATTCTCAGTTAATAATGGCAAATCAAAACCCCGCTACGCAAACCATTAGCAAAAGCTATCAGCAAACGCGCGACCAACGAATATCAAAAATCAAAACAAAAAAACAAAAAAACCAAAAACAAACACACGCTACAAACAGTTACAGCGGGCTTAGCCCAACAACAACAACCATGCACGAGCCGCCGGACATAAGCAAATATAAAAACACACATCTAAGCGAACCCAAAATACATTGTCTTAAAACGAAACGATAATGAATCATTTGAAAAAGTGTCGCCGTTCGTAATAAATAAAACCATAGACTATGCCTGCGGAGGAGAAGTAGAAACATGGAAAAAAACAAGAGACGGCTCCCTACTTATTAAAACCAAAAACAATTTGCAAGCTACAAAACTTCTCATGCTCACCAAAATGACAAATATCGAGTTCACTGCAACAGAACACAAAACACTACATTTTTCCAAAGGTGTAATATACTGCAATGACCTACGCAACATAAGTGAAAAAGTAATACAAGAAGAACTAAAAACACAGAACGTAACTGAAGTTCGCAAAAACCTATAAAGACAACCAAACAACATAAACCAAGAAGACAACATACTCATAGAAACTGGGCTCATCACAATCACTTTCGCAACACACAAACTGCCTGAAACAATTAAAATTGGCTACGAATCTGTCCGCGTGTGACCCTACATCCCCCTCCCATTGCGGTGCAAAAACTGTCTCCGCTTTGGACACCCTACAACCACCTGCAAAAGTTCGGAAACTTGCAAAAACTGCTCAGAAAACAAGCACACTACCGAAGGAGAACTATGCAATAATCCACAAACCTGCCTGAACTGTAAAAACAACACAGAAGTCGACCATCAACACAGTCCACTCGATCGCAAATGCCCTACATTCTTAAAACAACAAGAGATCACAAAACTGCAGTTGATATATACCACAAAATACATAACCAAAAAAATACCTACGCTAAAACACTGGCACAGTCAGCACCACACACAACAACAACACACGCAACAATAACATACACACAATCACCACACTACCCAAGACCCAATACACGCACACACCAACCAAGACGACGCAACAGCTAAGAAACTCTCCACCTAGCGCAGCCCGATCAACAGAAACAACACCCAAACCACACCAAAAACACATCAACAACAACAACAGCATCAACAACATCAAAACACAATAGAAGACATGGAAACTGAAGCCAACCTCCCCAACAAACCTTACACATCACAATCCACTGAAGATCTTAAACTTAGAATATTTACTAAAGATAAGTCTAGCACTCTAACTACTAACTTTAAGCCCTTAAAACAAAAACAAAAACCAAACTCCCAAACAAAAACCAACACACAACCAACAGCGACAGGGAATCCATAAAAAAAAAAAAAAAAAAAAAAAAACTAAAACAAACAAACAAGTAAGAACTTTGCAGTTAGGCGCAACTAACTGCGATATTTATTTATTTATTTATTAAGAAGTTACGGTTAATATAAAATTAACTCTAACTTAAGGCTAAGCACTGGCAGCAGGGGCCTTCGGCTGAATGTTGTAGTTTATTGTGTTTATATATTATTTTTAGATTAGTATGTACAGATTTTGTTTTACTTATAATATCATTATTTCTATATTTACATTTCATTTTATTTTTATTGAAACTTTTCAAATGAGGGGGAATGTTTTAGATTTTTTAAGAAATTCAATAATCTTAGGGATATTAATTTCGGTTGGGTTTGCGAGGATTGATAGCGGGCAGGTGTTTTGGAAGATTTGAGTATGCAGGTTAGAGGTTGCAGGGCAGTCGCAGAGAATGTGTTTTATATTAATGTTTGTGGTTGTGTGACAGTTGGGGCAAGGAGTGGTGTTGTCAGGGTTGCTATAGTACTGTTGTGTTAATCTTGTGTGGCCTAGTCTTAGCCTTAGTAATTTTATTTGATCACTGCGTGTGATGCTTTTTTGGTCTATATTTTTTAGGTAGTTTGACGTGTTGGAAAGGTTTATATTTAATCTCTGGTACCATCGGTTGCAGAGCTCTATGTCCAGTTTTTGTTCTTTTGCTAGTTCGTTTTTGAGGAGTTTGTTTATGTCTGTAGTGCTAAAGTTAGGGGTATAGTGAAGGGGCATATAGAATGTGTCTGTCGGCTAACTCGTTGCCTTTAATGCCGCAGTGGCTAGGTATCCAAAGGAGTTTTATTTTTGAGTCAGATTGGGTAAGCAGGGCTCTAATAGTTGTGGGATAAAAGCTATTGTTGTTAATATTGCGGATGGATTTTATAGATGCGAGGGAATCGGAGCAGATTATATACTTTCCAGGTCTGTTTTTGATCAGGTTTGTTGCTTCGAGAATGGCTATGGTTTCAGCTGATAGGATGGATGAATAGTGGGGGAGGATGCATCTTTTCAGGATTTCATTTTCGGTCGTTATCGCAAAAGTGGCTGTGTTGTTTTGTAGAGACCCGTCTGTGTATATGAATTTATGGTTGTTGAATTTCTCTTTGAGTTCAAATGTGCTTGGTGGTGGTTGGACTTGCTCCGTCTATGTAGAGTGGTATTGATGACAGAGGGGGGGGAATAGGCATTGGGGTGTGGTGGTTTTGCTTGGGGGGGGGAAGGTAGGGAACGTTGTGTTCTTTACTTAAAGCAATGGTTTTTTCTATTGTTGACGTCAATTTGTTTCTTTTTTTCCTGTCCTTCTGTTTAGTGTATCTGTGGAGCGGTGAGTTTGAGCTATGTAGTAGTGTTTTGTAGGCTTTGGCTGTGATCAGGTCTCTTTTTTGCTCTATTGTAGGTATGTTTGCTTCGAAAAGTAGGTTAGCGATAGGTGTTGACCGTAGTGCCCCAAGTGATATGCGCACTGCGGCATTAAATAAGGTTTTGAGTTTATTGAGGGTTGATTTGGGAGCATACCCGTAGATGAGAAGTGCGTAGTCAATTTTCGGAATTACTGTAGATTTTGTTACATTTAATATAGTATATGTATTGCAGTTTAGCTTAGAGCTTGCTAGGCATTTAATGATGTTAAGTTTGTTGTTTAAGGCTGGCAAAATTTGTTTGATGTGTGCGTCCCATTTATATTTGTTGTTAATGGTGAGTCCTAAGATCTTTATGTTGGTGACTGAGGGGATAGGGGTGTTGTTACATGATATGCTGCAGATGCAGTTTTGCTTGCGGCAAACATGAAGGTGTTGACACTTTTCTATTGATAATGATGCTCCTGAATATGAACACCACTCACGTATGTTGGAAAAAAGATGGTCGAGGTTGTAGGATTGATTTTTTTTGTTTGCTGAGAGGGATGATAAGGTAAAAGTCGTCGGCGTAGGCGGCGAAGTGGATTTCTTTTTGTACGCTGATTATGTGGGAGAGTCTGTTGTAGGCGATTAGGAAGAGGATGACGGATATTGGCGATCCCTGGGGGATGCCGTTTTGGAGAGGGTAGGGATTACTTTTGACATTTTTTATTTTAACTATAATTTTCCGGTTTGCCATGAAATTCTGTATAAACAGTATTATTTTAGGACCGACTCTCCAGGTGTTTAATTGGTCTATTATTGGGTGGACGCCGACTCTGTCGAAGGCCCTTGAGAAGGCAAGGGCAATGATAGAGGCGTGCTTCTTGCTTCGTATTTGAAGCCAGTTTGGTTGGGATGGATGTAGTTGTTTGTCGATACCAACCACCAAAGGCGCTTGGCTATTATTTTTTCTAAGGTTTTGGATATGCAGCAGTTAAGGGAGATGGGTCTATAGCTGGTTATGAGTGTTTTGTTGGATTTGGGTTTTATTATAGGAATGACAAGGCTGGTTTTGTAGGATTGTGGGATGGTGTTGTTGAATATAGTATTGAAGAGGTTTGTAATTCTGGCTTTTAGGGCGTGGGAGGTGTTTTTTATCATAGGATAGGAGATTCTGCTTAGGCCGGTAGTTGTACCTTTGAGAGTGTGTAACGCTGCTAGTAGTTCAATTAGTGAGATGTCAGATTCTATTGTTTGTGCTCTAGGACTGGGTGTGTAATTGATAGAGTTGTCAGCATATTTGCTGGTAATGAAGCTATTGCTAAAATTTTTGTTCATTTAGATAATTAGTTAGTTTGGTGAATAATGTCCAGTTGGCTTCTTTTATTTTGAAGAGGGGACGGGAGAAGTTGTCTGATTGGAGCTGTGGGAACAAGGATAATAAAATTGGAAAATAATCGCTGCCATGAAGGTCGTTCATTATTTTCCAATTAGTGAAGGCAGTTAATTGAGGGGAACATTCTGAGATGTCAATATATGTGAAGGTGTTGTGAGCAGAGAAGTGTGTTGGTGATCCGTCATTCAATATAGTGAGATTGGCGTTTTGGAGGAACTTTGATAGGGTACGTCCTCTCCGGTTATCTTGGGCTGATCCCCAGCTGTGGTGTTTGCTGTTGAAATCGCCTAGGATAATTTGGTTGGTGTTGTTAGTGCGTGGTATAAAGTGGTCGGTTAAGTCATTGGTGAAATTGTTTTGGTGGGAGGGATATATACAGAAATAATGTTAATTTTCCTATTAGACATAATTTCGATTTCCACCGTTTCTATGTGTGTAGGTTGTGTTAGTGTCTTATGTTCTATAGACTTGTGAACCAATATGGCTACACCGCAAAATCGGTTGGAGGCTGTATTGGTGTAAATTTTAAAGTTTACTGGGACAGGAGTGGGGATAAATGTGTTGTAAAAGTGGGTTTCTTGGAGACATACTATGTGTGGTGAGTAATTTTTTATTATAATTAGCAGTTCGTTGTAGTTGTTTCTGTATCCTTTCATATTCCATTGTATTATTTTAAGCATTTCTATATTTTTGTGATCTCGGGTTTGAGTATTTGGGTTTCTTTTAAGTTAAAGGTTAGAGTATAGAGTCTGAGTTAGGTATAAAGTTTGTTTCTATTTACTTGTTTTTGTTTTAGATGGATTCGCTGTCACTATTGTTTTTATGTGGGTTTTTGTTTGTCGGCTTTGATTTTGTTTTTGGTTTAGAGGGCTTAAAGTTAGTTGCTAGTGGGTTAGATTTATCTTTGGTAAATATTCTTTTTAGATCTTCAGTTGGCTGTGATAGGTATGAGTTGTTTCACGTGTGGGGAAGGTTTCCGTCTGTTTCCATATCTTCAGTTGCAGTGGGGTTCGGTTGCCGCCTTTTTTTTAGATCTCCGAGTACTTTATCCATGGGGGACATCGTAGATGGAGTGCTGGCTGCTTGCTGCATAGTGGTGGTTTGTGTATATGCGCATTGTGTTTTGGTTGGATTTTGTGTTGGTGTTGATGTGCTTGGCGTTGATTGTGCAAGAGTTTTAGCATAGCTGTTTCTCAACTTTGATTGTGTCTGTTGTGATATATATCTAGAGCTGTTTTGTGATCAACTTTCTCGGTGGTTCTTATTGCAGTTAGTTCTTGTTGTTTGAGGAAGGTGGGGCATTTACGCTCGAGTGGGCTATGTTGGTGGTCAATTTGAGGGTTATTTTTGCAATTTAGGCAGTTTTGGGTGTTTTTGCAGAGTTCCCCTGCATTTGTGTGTTTTGCTTCTGAGCAGTTTTTGCATGTTTCGGAGCTCTTGCAGATAGCGGTAGGGTGTCCAAAGCGGAGACAATTTTTGCACCGCAGCGGGAGTGGGATATAGGGTCGTACACGGACGGTTTCGTAGCCAATTTTTATTAATTCGGGTAGTTTGTGAGTTGAAAATGTAATTGTTATGAGACCAGTTTCAACAAGTGAGGTTTGTTCGTGGTTTGTGTTGTTTGTCTGTTTTTTTTAGAATTTTGCGCACTTCGATTATGTTCTGTGATTGTAATTCATCCAGTATTTCGCTTTCGGGTATGTTTCGTAGTTCATTGCAATAAATTAGGCCTTTGGTTGTGTTTAAAGTCTTGTGTTCTGTTGCAGTGATATCGAGATTATTCATTTTTTTTAGCGCAATTAGTTTCAGTGCTTGCAGTTTGTTTTTAGTTTTAATGAGCAAGGATCCGTCTCTTGTTTGTTTACATGTTTCTACTTATCCTCCGCATGTATAGTCTATGGTTTTTTTTATGATAAACGGCGACACTTTTTCGAATGATTCGTTGTCGTTTCGTTTTAATACAATGTATTTTGGGTCATTTAGTTGTGTTTTGTAGGTTTTGCTTCTATCAGGTGGTTCGTTCATGGTTGTTGTTTTTGGGCTGTTGCCCGGTGTAACTGTTTATGCTATGTATTTATTTTGTTTCTGTTTGCTTTTGCGGTTGATTTTTTTTTTTTTTTTTTTCGCGCGTTTGCTGATAAGCTTTGCGTTTGCGTAGCGGGGTTTTGTTTTGATGCAGCACGTCTTATCTCTTGAGAGGTTGAAGTGATACTGAACTGCGATATACTTTGTTCCCATAGGTGCACCTTATTTATTTAATAAACATTTAGTTAACGAAAAATTTCGGCAATTAGCAAACATACATGGCAAGCAACAAACGTTATTCCTAAACATACATACAGACTTACACATGTACACACTATACGAGTATACACACAATTTTCTATGTATGCATACAAAAGTTTGCATGCCAGAATATTCTAAGAATTGTGACTGAATTGGGAATTTTTCGATCGTTACTTCAGTTTTGTCAGAGAAGCTCTAGCAATGCCTTATTTGGTTTTAGTTAACGAGGCTCAGATCAGGGCAGTGGCGCTGGTGGTAAGCGCTATGCAAGCTATACTTAGGCGCGTGGGTTCGAATCCCGCAGAAAAATTTTTTTTAAAAATTATTATTTATTAATTTTTTTTATATTTGTATATTTATTATAAAATGCTTGCTGCCAATTGATAATAATTTATAAACATACGCATATGAATTGTGCATTTAAGCAAAAACTAAAACAACTTTTCCGATTTGCCACGCTGCTTGCTTGGCAAGCAGTTTTTCTATGCATGCATATATGTATGTATGTGTACACAGATGTTTGTACGTGTATACACATCCAAGTGTGTATACATGTTCCAAGAAGTGCGATTGTATTGTTTTGTTTTGTCACAAGCTGCTGATCAGCTGACCAGCTGATCAGCTGTGAATTTATTTAGGTTTAGCTAACGATTACATGTTATTTTCAAAAGAACTGGGTTCAAATCCCGCTGGCAACTTTTTATTTATTAATCGAAAACTTATAAATTTTATTTTTTAAATTCATTAATATTATTATATTTATGTTAAAATGCCTTTTGCCATCTTAGCAATTGCTACTAAGCATGAGTTATGCAGTTGGCCACAACAAACTTCTTTGCCGATTTGCCACGCCCCCAGTGGGCGTAGACGCATAATTTTCGGCCAGTTCTTAGAAAGGGCCGATGCTAACATGCCTGCAAAATTTGGTTGCTTACATTCCAAAAATGCGAAAATTACAGGGTAGGCTGAAAAATTATTTTTGGGTCATCGATAGAGGAGGACATTAGTAACTGAACCGTCCAAATTTCAAGCTTTTAGCTCTAAAACTGTAGGAGATATAAACTTTTGCGGTTTGCCACGCCCCCTGTGGGCGTAGATATATCTACCATAGCTGTTTGATCTTGGGTTGTCAACCCGAGGGTACATGCAAAATTTTTCTCTAGTGTCTCTAGTGTTCAAAATATAGCACAATTTGAACAAGTAAGAAGGCTCTAGTCGAGACTGCTCGACTACGAAATCCCCTGAACCCTGCAAAAAAGTGATACTCTTCTTCTTTACGCACTTAGAGGCGCGCGCTCTGCTAACTGCGCAGTTGCTGCCGTGGCTTGGGGGTTGGGGGCTGAACTTTGGACGCTTATAACTCCATTTCTAAATGGATGATCTTCATGAAATTTTCAGAGTAGATCAAGAGTATCTAAATCTATCTATGTGCCAAATTGCAAATCTCTAGTATTTGAAATGCGTTTTTTTCCAACTGCAAAATCTGCGTATCCATAATATCTATCTAAATATATAAAGTTGAAGTCTCTAGCTAAAACGGTGTAGAAGTTATACCCAAAAAACCTAAAAAATGTAAACAAATTTTCTATTTTTTATCGATAATTTGGAAATGGGACGAGTTATCGAAAAAACAAAATAAACTCGTATTGCGTAGGTAACATACTAGTGTTCATGTGAAATTTCAGCTCTCTAGCTTTTGTAGTTTCCGAAATCTCGACGTTCATACGGACGGACGGACGGACGGACAGACGGACAGGGCTCAATCAACTTATTTTTTTATGCTGATCAAGAATATATATACTTTATAGGGTCTGTGACGTCTCCTTTTGCCTGTTACATACATTTTCACAAAACCATTATACCCTGAATTCCCATTTTCAATGGGTTCAGGGTATAAAAATCAGTATGTATTCAGGTCCGATTTGCCACGCCTCCAATTAGCGTAGACATATAACTTTTTGATCGATCTTCTTAGAATCATAACATTAAGTCGCATGCAAAATTTCAGCTTTCTAGCTTTAACGGTGTAGAAGATACGTATTTCCCGATTTGCCACGCCGCCAAGGGGCGTAGATATATCCGCCATAGCTTTTTGAACTTGGGTTGTCACCCCGAGTATACATTCCAAACTGCAACTCTACTGCTCATCATCTAGTATGATAACTTGACTATGGGCGGAAGAGTTTTCCGATTTGCCACGCCCCTAGTGGGCGGATCGGGAAAATTTTTACACTTTATAATTCGGGAGCATATATGAGTATATGTTTAAAATTTCAAGTCTCTAGCTCTAATAGTGCCGAAAAATATTGCGTTCATACGGACAGACGGACGGACAGCAAGACGGACATTGCACAAACCCAATATACTTTCTTCCCTTTGGGAACAAAGTATAAAAAGCCAATACCCAATAATATAATATAATATGTTAAACTATAGCAATGTTAAAAATAATACAATGGAACATAAAAGGATACACAAACAACTACAACGAACTAATAACTATTATAAAACAATGCTCACCTCAAATCATATGTCTCCAAGAGACACACTATTACAACAAAAACACCCCCATTCCCACCTCCATAAACTTCCAAATCTACACAAATACGATATTAGTCCTCAAATCCATACAACACAAACAATTAAGCCAACCTACACAATTAGAAACACTCGCAATAGAAATCTTATCAAAAACAAAAATCAACATATTTTCAGGATATATCTCACCCAACAAAGCTTTCACACCTACAAACCTAAGCGACCATTTTGAGACAAATAACATCAACACCAACCAACTGTAGACACCACAGCTGGGGTTCACCTCAGGACAACAGGAGAGGCAGAATTTTAGCAAAATTTGTCCATAACGCTAACCTCACCATACTTAACGACGGCCCCCCAACCCACTTCTCCACTCACAATACATTCACGTACCTAGACCTCTCTCTATGCTCTCCCGAAATCACACCACTCACTACCTGGAAATTTTTCGACGACCTACACGGAAGCGATCACTTCCCAATCCTAATCTCCTTGTTCCCTCAAACACAAACAACAAACTTCTCCCGTCCCTTTTTCAAAATAAAAGAAGCCAACTGGCCACTCTTCACAAAACTAACAGAAAATATAAACGAAGTCATACCCACATCTACTAACATTAATAAAGAGGCCGCAACCATAAACAAAATAATACTGCAAGCTGCCCATCACAGCATACCCCACACAACTCCACACCACTACAGCAAAACACCCCCTGGTGGAATAAGACCCTGACCCAACTAAGAACAAACAAATTTTAAAACCTGGCAACATTTAAGCGGAATAATAGCATAGACAATCTTATAAAATATAAGAAAGGTAATGCAATGTTACGAAGAGAACTTAAAATGACAAAAAACAAAAGCTATGACAAACCTTCACGTCGACAATCCAACCCGGTACCCCCTCTGACAAAATTTGGGCTAACATCCGACGCCTCTGCGGACTTAACCCAACCAAAATTATACACTGAATAACAGACACAACAAACAACTTACTCACGACAGACACAACCCATATAGCCTATCTCTTTGCTAAGCACTGGTCAGATCACTCCAAAGACGAAAATTTCCACCAAATCTTTACAACGAACAAATACTCCAACAAACCAATGAACTACATACCCAACTCTAGAGCACAAGCAATATAATCCGAATTACAATAATTGAATTACTATCTTCACTACAGACACTCAAAGGAACAACTCATGGT